>CAUYLG010015477.1:0-44627 GCA_963573385.1 Cacajao melanocephalus
CAAGCATTGCTATACACCAATAACAGACTTAAAGAGAGCCAAATCAAGAACGAACTGCCATTCACAATTGCTACAAAGAGAATAAAATACCTAGGAATACAACTAACAAGGAACATAAAGGACCTCTTCAAGGAGAACTACAAACCACTGGTCAACGAAATAAGAGAGGACAGAAATAGATGGATAAACATTCCATGTTCATGGTTAGGAAGAATTAATATCGTGAAAATGGCCATACTGTCCAAAGTAATTTATAGATTCAATGCTATTCCCATCAAGCTACCGATGGCCTTCTTCACAGAACTGGAAAAAACCACCTTAAACTTCATATGGAACCAAAAGAGAGCCCGCATAGCCAACACAATTCTAAGCAAAAAGAACGAAGCAGGAGGCATCACACTACCAGACTTCAAACTATACTACAAGGCTACAGTAATCAAATCAGCATGGTACTGGTACCAAACCAGAGATACAGACCAATGGAACAGAACAGAGGCCTCGGAGGCAATACCACACATCTACAACCATCTGATCTCTGACAAATCTCCTTAAAATTTTTTATCACCCTGGTTTATATTTACCAGTTGGTCAAATGGTGTGATGTTTATCCTTCTTGAAGACAAAAAATATTAAGCAAATCACCAAAACCTAGCACACTATTAGAAAGGCTAGATTAAACAGCATGCCAACCAGACAGGTTCTGTGAGCACTGACTTAAAAGACGCCTGAAAATATTACTAGTACTCTGGAATTCTAGAAAAGGATTTGTAAGAATAGAGTAAAATGTATGTCTTGAAAGCATATTTCAGTAGAAAATTGAGGTAGGAGATGAGGCCAATTAGTGACCTGCTTATAAAACAATTGCTATTGTCTATTCTTCCTTCTACAAAAAGTATTCTGAGGCCAGGCATGGTGGCTCATGTCTGTAATCCCAGCAGTTTGGGAGGTCAAGGTGGGTAGATCACTTGAGGTCAGGAGTTCAAGACCAGCCTGGCTAACATGGTGAAACCCTGTCTCTACTAAAAATACAAAAACTAGCCAGGTGTGGTGGCATATGCCTGTAGTCTCGGCTACTCAGGAGGCTGAGTCAGGACAATTGCCTGAACCTGGGAGGTGGAAGTTGCAGTGAGCACTCCAAACTGGTTGATGGAGTGAGACTCCATCTAAACAAAAATAGAAAAGAAAAGAAAGAAAATTATTCTGAAATGATATGGCTTTGGTTTTCCTAATTGTGGAGAGAGGTTGAGTGCTATCACCAAAGGCATCTTCACCCTGTATTCCTCACACTGTTCTTACATTTTCCTTTAGTAAATGTCAAATAAGTATTTGATGTTTATGTATTTGAAATTGGGGGCAGGCCGGGGCAATTTACTAGGCTATGAAAGACACCCATAGGTGTTTTTTGTCCCTCTAGAAAGAACAGAATGCCAACAATATAACAAATTCCTACCCTTGTATTGACAGAGTGAGGAAATTAAGTGCATTATCAGGTCCCTCAAATCAAAAGCTTCTTACCCATTAGGAATAACAGCACATAGTCCATTTTCCAACCCAAGCTCATTAAATCTGTTGATTATTCATATTCTTGTAATAATTGTCATCCAGAAAGTCTAATTATTTTCATCTAATTTCCAATGAAATATTAAAATGTGGGAAGATGGAAAAGTATAGATCTGAACTGCTACGACTCTTGGTCCAACCTCACCATTCATTGCAATAATCTTCTGAAGATACCATTGCTTCTATTTTACCCAAAAGCCTCATCTTCATGCAGTAGCCACCATGATCTCAAGCTACATCATGTCATGTCTCTCTGAAAAGCAAAACAGAAACATAAGTATCTCTTTATCTTCCCTGAATGCAATAAAAATCTTTACTTCAAAATATTGTGACCTACATGGTCTCCTCCAACTATTCCACCTAGCTTCTATTTTCAAAACTTCTCAGGCAATAAACAGACATCAGTCTATGTGCTCAGTTATGTCCTATGTTGGATGTTCATGTGTGCTTTCAACATATTGAAACTCTTCCGAGCTCTCATTGAATTCCAACGAGTTCCAGTACCTCTGCAAGCATCCACTCAGACAACGTGATCTTAGTCTTACCTTTGCACAAGCACCCCTGATCTCTACAAATGGTCTCATTTGCTTGAGAAAGAGGGATAAAATGCTAAGAACTTTCTAGGCTTTTGCACCACTCTTCTAAAATGTTCCCATTTGTAGTCTCTACTTATGGAGGCTAAAAGTGTATTGCTGGTGAAGCTAAAAACGACGGTGTGGCCACCTCTTAATAAAGAAACATGTACTAGTTCTATCTAGAATATGGGACACTTATTGTCTTTTGTTTTATGTTTTGGGACATTGGTCAATAGAAAACTTTTATTCAATACTTCTGCAGTAATTATATGGCTGTAAAGAGTCTTATGTACCTAAATTTCTACGTGTAGCATCATTTTGTAGTCAGCCAGGGAAAGTAATCTATCCAAGTGACACATTAATCAGCCAGGCTCAGAGACATTAAGCAAGTTTCTTTAATTCACAATTCTTTTGTGCCACAGAAAGTAAGGTTTGAATTCAAATTCTGTCTCCTCCATTTACAGTTTATGTGACCTTGGGCAAGCTTTATATCATTGCAAGAGTTGTTTTCTTAAATGTGAATTGCAGATATAATACAAACCTAAATGGATATTGTGAAGATGAAACAATAATAGCCTTGTAAATTTCCTGGCTATGGCATATATATAGTAATAAATGAGCTACTAATTACTGATTGCCTATTATGTACAAGATACAGTATTAGGACTTTATATGTTACTACATAAATCTAGCAGTTCATTTAATAAGTCACCTAAAACTTTAATTTTACATTTATACAAATATGGTTACACTATAGAGTAGAAGGAATTTGTTATCAAACAGCACAGGAAGACTTCACTGACATTCTACTTCTGTATTATCTATCTGGGCTACTCTTCTAGCCTAACAGGTAAGAATTAATTCTCTTTTCAAAATAAGGACCCTTGGTGGAAAAATTAAAGGCAATACTTTCTAGCAATCACTAAATTTCTTCTATGAATAACTTTGTGGAAAACATCCTTACTACTTTATTTTACAGATTATGTAAGTTGTAAACTTTGACTATTTTCAAGAACTTGCAATTACTGGATGGAACACACAGGTTATAAGTTTATGTCTTCTTACTCTAAATCCTTATGATTTGGGGAATATTTCTTGTGAAAACTAGACATTGGTATAGACTGTCTCCTCCTTTGTTAGTAATTATTTCAACAATAAAATTTTATTAAGCTATCTAAAATGTCACATATTTGACTTTTTGCTAGAGTAAACTGCACATCGATTAGTGTACAGAGGCAAGGAGGCTGTGGTCTGTAACTCAGACCTTACTCGTTTTTACTAGCAGCACAGCGCTGCCATCTGCCAGTAACACAGAAATCTGCAGTTTTCCTAATTGTAACACAGTAGAAAAAGAAAAGCTTCTCACTGATTTGCTTTTGGATCAAATTTCTAGAAATGTGTTGAAATGCTATAACTATCAACCCATGCCCAAATTTGAGAATCTCAAAACAATTAGGCTTGGAGGACATTTCTACCTAAATCAAACCCTAGAAATTTGAGAACAAAACTTGTTTCTCCACATGCTCACAATCTTGAAAAATATTACCTTAGAAAGTCCAGATAATAAGGGAAAACTGAAAAGAAAAGCACATTTCTGAAGGAAGCATGCAAAAATTTACTATAGCAACTAGACACTAGTCTAGGTAGATTAGGCAGAGATTCAGAACTTCCCATGTGAAATATCCCCTATGGTAGCTGACATAATGACACTGATTGGGTGGTTTCAACAACAGAACTTTATTTTCTCACAGTTCTGAGGGTTGGAAGTTCAAGATCCAGGTGCCAGCAAGTTTGATAGTCAGTGAGGGCTCCCCTTTTGGCTTGTAGAAGACTGACATCTCTATTGCGTCCTCACTTGGCTTTTCCTCTGTGCACACTCAGACAAGGGAGAAATCTCTCGTGTCTCTTCCTGTTATTATAAGGACACCAGTCCTATTGAATTAAGGCCCCACCCTTTTGACCTCATTGAACTTTTATTACCTTCTTATAGGTCCTATCTCTAAATACAGTTACATTGGAAATGAAGGCTTCAACTCATGAATTTGGGAGAACACACAATTCAGTCCATAGCAATTGTATAAACTAATGTCAAAATAAGTCTATGCATTCTTAATGTTAACAAGTAATACCTATAAAGCATTTAATAGATGCTAAACTCAATTTCAAATGCTTTACATTTATTAATTTAATTCTAATGAAAACAATATGAGCTAGTTAAAATTCTTACTATCTCTTTTACAGAGAGAGAACTAATATCATAAATGTAAAGTACTTTTCCAAGAGCCAATATTCAAACCTAGGAAATCTGGAAGGAATCCATGTTATTAAATTTCTTGTACTGCCTTTTTATCCCCAGATGCTTTAGATGTAAACAGAAGAAGGTGATCAGAGAAATGCTACCTATGCTATACCCTCCATGAAGCAAACTTTGAAATAGAGTGATGTTTTAAAAATACTCTTCGAGGTAGCAGGGTAACAGAAGTCTATTCCTAGATTTCTCACACTGCTTATGATTTTTGAAAGTCAGTTTACTTCTCTGGGCCTTTGTTCTTCATTAGTAAAATGAGACAAAGGAGAAAATAATAATTAAACACCCCTACCAGACTCAGGAGGTGGTGATTGAAGAAGTGTGTCTTCAGTGATGAAAGTGATACAAAATCATTTAAACCGGTGTTTTCTATCGTAGAGGCTTTTCCTTCCAGGATCATCCCTACCCAATAGCCTTTATGGATTTGAAGTTTTCACACCTCTATGTACTGTAAAACAAGGTTTGTTTGTTTGTTTGTTTTGCAGAAAGAGTTTTGCTCTTGCCCAGGCTGGAGTGCAATGATGTGATCTCGGCTCACCACAACCTCTGCCTCCGGGGTTCCAGCAATTCTCTTGCCTCAGCCTCCTGAGTAGCTGGGATTACAAGTATCTGCCACCTCATCCAGCTATTTTTTTTGTATTTTTAGTAGAGACAAGGTTTCTCCATGTTAGTCAGGCTGGTCTCAAACTCCCGACCTCAGGTGATCCACCTGCCTCAACCTCCCAAAGTGCCAGCATTATAAGCATGAGTCACTAAGCCTGGCCAAAACAAGGTTTTATTAAGAATTGTGTAATTACCTTATCCCATTTATAACCCAGGAGAATTCCCATTGGGTGTAGCAAGGCACAAGACAAATAGGAAACCTAATTCAAAAGCTCTCATGTGTTCACTGAAAATGGAATTTCAAAATCCTGCTTTATCCTGCATAACCTACAACATTGTAAGACAAACAAAAGGGAAAATATAGTGCTGTGAAGGCAATGGAAGTACATAAAATACAGGAATGAGTGATAACAGTATTTCTTATACAGTGTTGAATCCAGGCTTTTGTTTTGATTTGTTGTTGAAATTTTTGTTTGTTCTTGTTTTTGGTCTACATAAACTACTAAAAAATAATTCACCTAAATAAAGAAATCAAAGTGTTGTTAATATGCTAACTTCTTCCATAGACAATTCTTCTTAGCTTCCATTTCCATAGAGAAATGTGATTATTAACATTGTCAGATCCTTCTAACAGCAACAAGCAGCTAATCTTTACCTCTTTATCATACAAATAAAGTATGTGTTTGAAAAAAAATCAGTCAAAATCAGGGCCCTAGGAGCAAGTAAATCATTAATCCATCTTTTCACCATGATGGAGAGTGATTAACCTCTTTGGTACCATTATGTGTGAAGCCCAATTATTATAATTCATTTATGTAGCATTAATGTTCTCACCACTAAGCCCAAATCTTGGACAATCAGAGGTTAAAGAAATCCAATAAAATATCACAAAATAGTCTTAAAGTAGTAAAGAATTCACTGGGATATCAAAATGTTGAGGAAACAGTACAAAATCTGTCTGATCTAAGTTAGATTACAAACAAACTTTCCAATATTAATTTGTTTTTTCACAATGGCAATGCAAATGACAAAAGTATTTGTTGAAACGGCACCTAAGTATTGCAAAATGCATATTACATTTATTTCTCAAAATACACTTTATTTGTTTGCATTTATTTGACAAATATATGCAAATAGCATTAAACATGGTCAAAGAGAAAATATCAATCAAAATAACTAATAGAAGCAGAGAGTAGACTAGTACAGGGGCTGGGTGTGTATGAGAAATAGGAAAACGCTGGGTCAGAGGTTACAAACCTTCAGTTATAAGATGGATAAATTCTGGGGATCAAATCACAGCATGGTGACTGTAGTTAATAGTACTGTATTGAATACTTGAAGTTTGCTTAGGGAGACCTTAAGTGTTGTCATAATACACAAAATGATGTGAACTGTGTGAGGTTATAAATATGTTAATTAAGTTGGTAGTAGTAATAATTTCAGTGTATACATGTATCAAATCATCACATTGTACACGTGAAGTATGTAAAACTTTTATTTGTCAGGTATACCTCAATAAAGATGGAGGCTGAAATAAGAATAAAGTAATACTACAGTTAACATAGTAAGCTCCATGTCTATGAAGCTAGATAATGATTTCAAGATCAATTAGGGCTTTCCACACTGCCACTGGTACATCATGTCAAGCTTTTTTGTGCCATTCCTCAAATTTGGTATTTAAACTAAGCTGATCTTGAAATGTGATAGATAAGCTCTTTAGGTCACATGTAGTTGTAGGACATTCAATTAGAGCGTAGACCTCTTGTCAAAAATAACAAATGGTGATTTTGCAACTATATCCCATTGCCCCTGTAATATCAAAGCCATCAAGGGAATAATTTGAAAGAATCCAGTCCTGTTCTCCTTTTAAAGCAGCCTTCTCCTACTTTTTGCTATGATAAGCGCAAGATATGGTTGCACCAGAGAAAAGCGAGACAAAGTGGAGCTAATGGTTTTGACTGGCATTTTTGTTATGTGCCCACCATGAAAATATGCACGAGATAAAATTATGCATAAAACATGGACATTAAACAATATCGGTCAGCCACCAGATGAAACATATATTACACAGTGAACTTATATCTACGCTTACAAAAATATCCATATATATGGTTTTATAAATTAGGGAAAAAATAATTTTGCTGGTTGTGGTCAGGAAGGACTCACAAAGGAGCAAACATTTGAGAGGGCATGAAAAGAGAAGCAGAGTTTAGTTTTTGAGAGTACACAATGAATGGTGAAGTGGAGAGTGCTAGGACATGATGCATGGTTGTGAAGGGTCACACCAAGAAGTTTAAAATGCATTCTGTAGGCAAAAAGGAATTCCTCAATTTCCATGTTCAAAGGTTTTTTTAGCTCTATATGGATTTGAGAAATATTTTTGCTCTTAGTTTTATATTGTAACTCATTCTTTCAGAAAACACTTACGGAGGAAATACAACTGGTATAATGCAAAGGTAGATAAATATGTGCAGTATTTAAATATTGCATTGAAGAAACTTAATATCCTGAAATAAACAAGACATACGAGAATGAAGTTAGGCCCAAGGAAAGGTAGTTTACAGATAAATGTCAAATCAGAAACAAAAGCAAATAAATTAAGTTTTTCTTCTGTAATGTCCAATTCTCACTTATGTCAACGTCTTTCCAACATACATATATAGTGTAACCCAAGAGGCAATGGAAGGTATAAAATACTTGGGAAAGCTAATCAAGTCTACAGAATAGATTCTCATCCCTGTCTCACTCCTACTTCATATGTAGAGATATTCCAAAATTTGATGGGTATTATTTTTTATTATCATGACCTTCTCACATCAAGTTTTAACAGAAGTAAGGTATGCATGAACATTCTGTATTTTGGTGTAATGATCTGGATGCCACATATAAATCAAACTTTCTTACCTCTCTTCCTTCCAATGAGTCACTTGACTGTCTAATGTTCATGGGTACACAGCCTACCAGCTCCTGTCCTCTGGAAAATATCTTTTGTTATCTGTTCTTCCTTATCCCTTTTCCCTTTGTTCCTTAAGTTTTAAACCATTTTATTTTATTTATTTTAAATAATACAGTTTATTTTAAGTATGTTAAAACTTGATTTAATAACGGTTAACCCGATTCTGTAGCCCTTCTCGAGTGGATACGCAAGATTGACACTTACTGTTTTCTAGTTCCTCCATTCCTCATTTTGCCTTTCCCTAAAACCTCTTTCCTCGTTTATAAGCACAAGAGTGAAGTCACCCTTGATGTTGCTAGCATCACCCTTTTCAGTTTTGTTCCCTTGAAAGACAACTAACAGCCTTGGAAAGTGACTAAATTTTCACATGCAATCATAAACCGAAAGCTAAGGGAAAACTGATGTCTTAGTCTAGTTTCAGAAGACATCAGATCCTAGAGAGACAGAAACTCCATAATAGGATTAAAGAGCAAAGTGAGTCCGAGTTAAGGTCGGTGAATATTCTGAAGCCATTAGTGATCTACACGTCAGAGCCTGAGAGCTAACCTGGTAATAATGAGCCAGCTCAAAGGAAAGACCAGATAATACATTATCATCAAAGTAAATTTGGAAATATTACAAATGACATTATGTCAACTGTATGTTCTATCTTATACCTTAGAGCACATTACACTTCTGTTCTGAGATGTGTTATATTGGTGTTTTCATACATTAAGTATTTTTGTTATTATAGAATTAAATACATGTAGACAAAAATTTGTCTTTGGAGAAATTCAAGACATGTTGCCCTTCATGACGTAAAAAAAATATTAAAATTATTTCTGTGCAGTTTACCTTTGACATATGTAACCAAACATGGCAAATATAATCATAATGAAGCCATGAAGGGTTATTAAGTGTCTACTTCATGAAGTTTCAGCATGCCTGAAGCAAACTTTCAAAGAAAAGTATACATCCACCCTGACGTGCATAGGTATCAAAGAAAGGCAAATGTGGCAAACGGTAAATATTTGAGAACCCTGCTGAAGATATGCGGTTGTTCATTACAGTATTATTTCAGCTTTCATCTAGTTTTGATTTTTAAAATAAAAACTAAGAGGAAGAGAAAGTAAGGGAAGTATGGACAGAGGGAAGGAAAGAGGGAGAAAATGAAGAAAAGAGGAGAGGGTAGGAGACAAGAAGGAAGGGGAGGGAAGAGGACAGGAAGATAGGTACCTTTCCCTTCTCCTCAACTGCAGCTTCCAAAGCCATCAGCTAAGTTGAACCCCTGGCCTGGCAAACTTCAAGCTATTCAGTGGTAGTTTGTTTGAGCACATGTACTAGAAAGGAGCTAACAGACAGCCTTATAACTAGAAAAGTTGGTTAAGAAGTTCAAGAACTGGGAAACCAGCTGAGAGACTGGCAAAATGTAAAAAATTGAAGATGTATACCCTATCTTAGCAGCTGGAAAAACATAATGATGTGAAGGAAGTTCTCATTATAATAAAAGCTTGCAAATCTACATCATTGTCCAGAGTGACTGCAGAGGCCTGTGATTTTCATGTGCACAAGATGAAAAAGACAAGAGTCATACACCCATAAAACTCACAGTAAAGTTGCATTCAGTAGCCATGGCAGATCACTGCATTGTTATGGACTTACAAGCTTTTCAGACCTAGAAGTTCTTTGATATTCCTGCAAATAAGTTATTGACAGAATTTATAATCTGCAGAGAACTGAAGCACCTGTTGCAGAATGAAGAAACTATAGCATGCTTTCCTCTAATGCAGTTATAACCAAGTGGTTTTATTAATTGTGGACTCACTATATGCAGAATGTGCTTTGATTCACAAAGACTAAAAGAAAACGTGAGACGTAGAAAGGATGACTTTGGTTAGTGATATTATTATTTAATCCCTTAGCTGCATATTCTTCAGATGAATGATAGAGTAGGTGAAGTGTCAAGATAGCTGAAAGTTGTTGCAAACAGGAATAATAAATAAAAGGAAAACAAATATGCTGAAATATTTATATTTTAAATACAGAATTTCTATTTATATTTTTAAATCTAGAATTCTAAATCTAAAGTTTATAATTTTTAGTATTTAATTCTTAAATATATTCGGTAAATATACTTGTTCACTGTGCTATTATTTCATTTTCCCTTTATGTTTGAAAAATATTTTGTTAATATATTAAAATAATAAAAGTAATGTTTTTATGGAAATAACTTGGCATCTAAATAGTTTAATAATACATAAAAAGTGACTTAGACTATCTTGTGGTTCAACCATATATATTTGTTTGTTTATTTTTTTCCTATTTTCAACAGGTTTTTAATGGTTCATGTGGCTCTAAATCACTTTTAAGTTGTATTTGTCAATTTTTGGTTTGTTCAAGAGTTGAAGTATTTTTGTTTATTTCTACAGCCCTTCATTACTCCTGTTACTTGGTGGTTCTTCAAGTGAGCGCTTCTTAAAAAGTTTCCCCCCTGCTGCTATTTAAACTGATTTTTATGTTACTTCAAATTAAATCCATTATTTCTAGTCTATCAATTTTCTAAGTTGAATCAGCACCCTTTAAGAGTCCCATCTGCTAACCAATGTAAAGCCAGTTTTTAAAGCTGTCTTTTTCTCTTCTCTAACTTGCTTCCTCAGGTGAGTTAGAAGCTCCATTCAGACATTTTGGACTGATCTCTGCCTGCCAGAGATGTCTCGGCCGCATCCAGCGTCAGGCATCCTTTTACTTTCTCAGATTTACTATCAAACTTATAAATGTTCAAATTTCAAAGAGCTTTCAAGCCATGAGTAAAAGTTAACTCTCAAGAGAGACATGAAAAGACCCTCAGATATAGATACAGTAAAACAGAGCACAGTAAAAGGATATAAGAGAGTACTAATTGAAAAATCCCTTGGTCAAGAGCCAAGAGAATTATCATCAGTCTATCTCTGGCCTAGAGGTACTGTGCCACCTTGGCCAAGCCACTACTCACTACTTCATTCAATTATAAAATAGGAGAAATGAATTAAATAGACTCTCTGGGCCATTTCAACTGGATTTTACAATGATTTTATTGTTTTATGTTTATCAAATTAATCTATCCACAAATTGTAGAAAATTTACAAACTAACTTACAGAAAAGGAAATAAACGTCACTCATCAAAACATCCTAGAATTACTCACTTTTAAATTATTGGTATATATCCTTCTCTGTGTGTGTGTGTATGTGTGTGTGTGCATATAGATATTAATATAAACAGATTCATACTCTAAAATCTATGTACTGTATGTATGTATGTGTTATATGTATAAAATTGTATGGGCTATATGTACAAAATTGGTACATACAGCACATTGAGCTGTGTATTCTACTTTAATAATACTCTATGATCCTTTTTCATATATTAAATATCATTTGGAAACTTATCTTTTAATGACCATATTGTATAATCTGAGTGTGATAACATATACCTATCAATTTTGGTCATCTACATGCTAGGTTTTAAAAGAGAATGTGAAATAAATGCCTCTATAGTATACAATATTGCTTTCATTTCATGGGCTACAGATTTTATCAAAGCAAGTTTAATGTCACCAGCATCAAAGTTCTAAACTTTCTTATAGCAAAACAAAAAATAAAAGATTCTTTTCTGGAAGTATTTTTCTCTTGAAGAGATAATACATCACTAGATCTTGGAAAGCAATAAAACGGAATTTTGTGTTTTTTCTAAACAAATAATTATATCTTTCTTAGTAGAGCTATCTTTTTATTTTGCTTCTGGAAGACAACTCCCCATGGTTTCCCACATTTCTGAACAATTAGAATTGGCAGTAGTGGCTTTTTTTTCCAGATTATACAGTCAACTTTGTTTTGTTTTCGCTTGTTTTTGTTGTTGCTGTTTGCTATTCTGTATAATAAAGACAATGCTTCTCTGAAAAATAAAGTTCACCAAATTTGCTTGCAACCCATTATAATAAAAGATTTGGTTCCCTAAGCTTGACTATTCGTCAGCTATGTTGCCGCATCTACTTGGGCCATTCCACTTTGGCCCCATGGGGGAATTGGGAGTCAACAGGGTCTGAAATGAATATGGATCCCAGATTGATCCTGTGCCATAAGTAATGGAGTCCTTTTTCTTTCATCCAAAAATTTTTCTGTCTTCTGCCAGTATCCATAAAAGTTTTCTGGCAAGCTAATTTACTAGCTAGCAAGTAGGGTAAATTCTCAGGCCCTTCAGAGTTCTTATTTGTTGCCTTGTAAAAACAGAATGGACATAATGAGGACTACGCTTTTACAGATAAAGGAAGCTAAGGTCATTTTACAAAAACAAATCACTAGTCTATAGAAAGTATTTATTTTGTACTGACTTCTGGACATTATAGTCTTGCTGCTAAATATTATAATTAGTAAGTTACCAGAAAGCAATCATTGTTCAGGACTAGTCACATAGTAACAAATTAAAAAAAAAAAAAGCAAACTAGGTAGGAAACTTTCAATTTAACTTTAGGCAAATAGCATATTTAAAATTCAAAAGACAATTAAATAGTTTTCAAATCCACATACAATTTCTTCAACATATTTAAAAGAGGTAATTTTTGTATTTAATAGAAAGTAATGAGGCTTTCCCTGAAAGATCTATCTCGTAAGATATTAAACTATTACCTTCTTTTTTATAAAGGTGATTCTGAATATAAAGAACCTGTTATGTTTCCTAAATCTAATTTATATATATGTGCATATTTGTGTGCATGTATCTCCATAGATTGCTCATGACCTGTATCATTTATTTATACCATTCAAATATTTGTAAGTAATCACTACAACCTTCATAAGTTATTATATAGCTAGTTTACTTGAAATTAGATTCTTTACTCTCGTCTTACTAATCTAAACCCTCTTCTCTAGAGTTTTAAATCTTACCATAATTTTATCTATGAAATCTTTTCCCTGGGATTAAGCATATGTGGGATCTTTCCTCCAGCGACCTCGGGATCCAGGGCCAAAGCCTTGATATCAGTCAGCAAAGGCTATGGGTTCACTGTTTGTAGCAACCTATTTAGAGCTCCATTGAACTTTAAAGCCCATCTATCCTAGCACCTTCAATGAAAGGCAATGAAGCTGATTCTCTTGAGCTTACATGACTTGTCCAACTCACAAATAGATTATATCAGGATCTCTGCTATTTGTTGGCAAAAATTGAGGGAAAAAAATCACTATTAATTTTACTACTAATAGGCAAATTCTTGAGAAATTCAGGAAATGTCAGCTTCATGAAATCTATAAAGAAGTAGAAAGTAAATAACAATTGCCATAATAATTGCCTTGGAATTTATGGGTATATAATGGCATACAGATTCTTTCTAAAGCCAAGAAATATCAAAAGGACTCTTTAAAAAGTCATAAGCTGAAATTTACAAAAACCTAACACAAATTAAAATTTTATTTTGTGAAAATGGCTTTCAATTACAAATTATCACAGCAAAAGAGAGGTTAATTCTTAATAGTTAAAAAACGAAATAGTTATTATTTTTTTTTCAAAGAAAATCTTAAAGTAAATTTTCAGATCGCAGGAGTTATACCACAGATCCTAATTTGCGATACACTGCGTATGAAGGAGATCTAGACATGTAAAAACTAAGAGCGCAAGAACAGGTCATACCTAAAAACTGAAAGGGCAATAATAGGTTATACCTACTGAAATAAAATCCGTACAGTGTACAAAAAGGAGCTGTCAATTCAACCTAGATTTGGGGAGATCAAGAAAGAATTCACAGAGAAGTTGATTTTTGAGCTAAGCTTTGAAAGATGAGATAGTATTGACAGCCCATCAGCATGTTTGTGTGGGGGTCCCCTAGAGTAAAGAGGCATCAAAATAAATGTGCAAGGGCAAAATGTCATGGACCAGCAGCATGCTCAGTAAACGTGTGGCTTCAGTTTGGCAGATTATTAAGTGCTGAGTGGGAAAACATGAATGAACAAGTAGGGAGAGAAAGCAAACTGGAGAAAGATGCCAGTGACTTTGAAGGAGAAAAACATGTAAATAGTTTGGTAAGGAATATCAACCACTGGAATCAGAGTAACCACCTGTCCTAGTTGATCTGGATCTTCAGGATTTCCAGGACACAGGACACCAAGGTTAAAATAAGGAAAACTGAGACAATTGATCATTCCAACTAGAATAAGAACAAAAGTGTGTTTGTCGTGGATACTATTTTCTTAAGCTTCGTTTAAATTATCTATATGTTAAATTTTCTTTAATAATACATCATAGCTTTGTTTTCAAATTTTTGTTAATGGAATTGGCTAAGTTCAATTTCTAAATCTCAGCCAATGTATTATCATAAACATACTTTAAAAATATTTAATCTGAAAATCCAAAATTCTTCTCCATTCCTCAATCTAGGCAGAGCTAGCTGAAAAAGTTGAGTGGAATTGGAGATCTTCTTTCTACATATATCTCCATCACCCGCCCCACCCTCCTTAGTAGCTAGCAGGTTCCTCTAATGCATTGGAGAAGTAGGAAAGGCAAGCAGACCAAAAAAAAAAAAAAAAAAAAAGTTCTGCTTGTCAGGTTTATATTGAAATATTTCCCTTAATGAGCAATCTCATTGTTTAAGGATTCCTACTTTTTATCCATCAACAACTTCTCTATGTCAACAAGGGTAGCTTCAACAAGCAGTCGCAATAGGTCACTTGTCCTGTTTCTATGCAAAGTACTAACTTACTAAGTGGGCTACTTTCAGCTACTCCCTCTGAATCAGGCACATTGCTCTATTAGCCAGATACCATTCTGATTTGTGGTAGCGAGCATAGAAATGTATTTGTAAAACAGTCTCTGGCATCAGACAGCAGGGATTCAAAAGCTCATTTGACTAATTAGCAATTAAAGAATTTACTTTAAAAACTCTGTGCCTCAGTTTCCTCAACTATAAAATGAGGATAATAAAAGTGTTGTTTAGTACTAATTGGAGTAGTTTAAAATACAATATAAAATAGATCTAATGGGTAAGAGCTCAACCACAATGAAAATTCATTTCTTACTCACATAGTAACCTAGAGCAGTAATGTAGATTATGAACCACAGTTCTTATGCTGATTCAGAAAATGTGTTTCCTCCTACATGTAGCTTTGTCATCCCTCAGGGACTTTTTCTTGATATACCAGCCTGCTAAGGGCAAAAATAATTGAAAAGAATTCCTATCAGCTTCTTAAGGGCTTTGGCCCAGAAATAGGATATCTCTTCCTCTTACATTCCATTGGCTAGAAGCTATCACAAGGCCACACCTAGCTTTATGGATGACTGGGAAATGGTATCTATAGGATTGTTTAGAGATTTAAATAATATAATATATAAGGCTTCGAAGAATGCCTGGCACACGCTAAGTACTCACTAAATAATAGCTACTAATATTATTACTTTTATCACCAGTGACTTTGCTGTTGATATTAAAAGACTTTTCTCCCTAGCAATACATTTAATAGGGCATTGGTTTAAAATCTCAACAGTAGGAGCGATACAGAATAGAGAAGAGAAAGTGATGACTTTGCCTTATGAATTCTAAAAGTAATAAAAACAACTTAAGAAATTTAATATTTATGAATTCATACTCTAAAAGTAACTTCAGCATCTTTTAAAATAAGATAATGCTGGTAACGGAAAGATTCTTACAAGTTATCCACATCCTTAAAGCAGTGATACTTCCCACTTGAAACATGTGGAGCAAGATACAGTCTTCGATTTAAGATCATTTCTTTCGTTAGCTGTGTCTGACCATTTTTCCCTGGCTGTGCAAGATTAATTGACAAGGATCACTTCCTCTTTACAGTGAACTGAAGTGGTTTGTGGATAACACTGCTGGGCTCTCCACGCTTTCTGTGTGACCTTCAACACAGTGAAGCCAACTCCTCTCAAACTCTTTCATTAATGAGCTGATGTTTCCATTTTGAGTGTATACTTGCAAACTCTTCATGAAACTTCTGCCTGGCAGTCTTAGAAGTTAATAGACTTCAAATTACTATTCAGCAAGGTGTATACATTTACAAAGCACCAGGTAGCCACCATTATTGCCTATATTTAATTAATAAAATTATATTCCCAAATAAACAAAACAAGTAAGCATGCTAATTATATTAGTTGTTAGCTGAAGCTAGTAATTGTCTCCCCACTGGGCAGCTCCCCATTTTTATTTTAATAATTCTCTTTCCTGACACAAAATAATACCTTACAAAATTACCAGATACTGTATGACATCTACAAAGCTAAACTTACACAATCCACTTTACCTCTCTTATGTGACTATAAAAATTTCAGACAAAGAAGAAGCTGAATGAAGCCATTTTCTAAGCTGTTAGTTTTTATATCATAATTTTTTAAGTGTTCAGGATAGACGTGCTATTCTCCAAAATCCATACAGCAGATATCAAGTTTGAAGTTTATCTTCCCTCACTGAAGATATTTTACTTCTTTTTCTTTATCCTAAAACTTCCTTTACTAGTTAATGATTTAAACTTTTTTTTTAGTTCCATAGCAAGTTATTTATTTATTTATTTATTTATTTATTTATTTTACTTCAGGTGCATAGTATATCTGGCATTTCTCCCCATGTTATCCCTCCCCATCCTCCCCTTCCTTCCTGCCCACCCCCCACTGTCTCTCCCCTACCCGCCCCCAAAGTGCCCCCAGTGTGTGATGCTCCTCTCCCTGAATCCACGTATTCTCGTTGTTCAACACCCACCTATGAGTGAGAACATGTGGTGTTTGGCTTTCTGGTCTTGTGTCAGTTTGCTGAGAATGATGGTTTCCAGATTCATCCAAGTCCCTACAAAGGACACAAACTCATTGTTTTTTATGCCTGCCTAGTGTTCCAAGATGTATATGTACCACATTTTCTTTGTCCTGTCTATCATTGATGGGCATTTGGGTTGGTTGCAGGTCTTTGCTACTGTACACAGGGCTGCAATGAACACATATGTGCATGTGTCTTTATAGTAGAAGGATTTATAGTTCTTTGGGTATATACCCAATAATGGGATTGCTGGGTCAAATGGAATTTCTATTTCTAGGTCCTTGAGAAATTGCCACACTGTCTTCCACAATGGTTGACTAATTTACACTCCCACCAACTGTGTAGGAGTGTTCCTATTTCTCCACATCCTCTCCAGCATCTGTTGCCTCCAGATTTTTTAATGATCACCATTCTAACTGGTGGGAGATGGTATCTCAATGTGGTTTTGATTTGCATTTCTCTAATGGCCAGTGATGATGAGCATTTTTTCATATGTTTTTTGGCCTCATATATGTCTTCTTTTGTAAAGTGTTCATATCATTCACCCACTTTTGAATGGGGTTGTTTGTTTTTTTTCTTGTATATCTGTTTTAGTTATTTGTAGATTCTGGATATTAGCCATTTGTCAGATGGGTAGATTGCAAAAATTTTTTTCCCATTCTGTTGGTTGCCAGTTCACTCTAATGCTACTTTCTTTTGCTGTACAGAAGCTCTGGAGTTTAATTAGATCCTATTTGTCTATCTTGGCTTTTCTTGTCATTGCTTTTGGTGTTTTAGTCATGAAGTCCTTGCCTGTGCCTATGTCCTGGATGGTTTTGCCTACATTTTCTTCTAGTCTTTTTATGGTGTTAGGTTTTATGTTTAAATCTTTAATCCATCTGGAGTTAATTTTAGTGTAAGGTGTCAGGAAGGGGTACAGTTTCTGCTTTCTGCACATGGCTAGCCAGTTTTCCTAACACCATTTATTAAACATGGATTCCTTTCCCTATTGCTTGTTTTTGTCAGGTTTGTCAAAGATGAGATGGTTGGAGATGTGTGGTGTTGCTTCCGTGGCCTCTGTTCTGTTCCATTGGTCTATGTCTCTGTTTTGGTACCAGTACCATGCTGTTTTGATTACTGTAGCCTTGTAGTACAGTTTGAAGTCTGGCAATATGATGCCTCTGGCTTTGTTCTTTTTGCTTAGGATTGTCTTGGGTATGTGGACTCTCTTGTAATTCCATATGAAGTTTAAAGTGGTTTTTTTCCAGTTCTGTGAAGGTCATTGGTAGCTTCACAGGGATAGCATAGATTCTGTAAATTACTTTGGGCATTATGGCGATTTTCACGATATTAATTTTTCCTATCCATGAGCATGGAATGTTTTTCATCTGTTTGTGTCCTCTCTTATTTCCTTGAGCAGTGGTTTGTAGTTCTCCTTGAAGAGGTCCTTTACATCCTTTGTTAGTTGTATTCCTAGGTATTTTATTCTCTTTGTAGCAATTGTGAATGGGAATTCACTCTTGATTTGGCTCTCCATTTATCTGTTATTGGTATATAGGAATGCTTGTGATTTTTGGACATTGACTTTGTATTGTGAGACTTTGCTGAAGTTGCTTATCAGTTTGAGAAGACTTTGGGCTGAGACAATGGGGGCTTCTAGATATACAATCATGTCACCCACAAATAGAAACAGTTTGACTTCCTCCTTTCCTAATTGAATACCCTTTATTTCTTTTTCTTGTCTGACTGCTCTGGCTAGAACTTCCAATACTATATTGAATAGTAGTGGTGAGAGAGGGCATCCTTGTCTAGTGCCTGATTTCAAAGGGAATTCTTCTAGCTTTTTCCCATTCAGTATGATATTGGCTGTAGGTTTGTCATAAATGTCTTTTATCATTTTGTGATACATTCGGTCAAAACCTAGTTTATTGAGAGTTTTTAGCATGAAGGGCTGTTGAATTTTGTCAAAGGCCTTCTCTGCATCTATTGAGATAATCATGTGTTTTTTGTCTGTGATTCTGTTTATGTTACAAATTACGTTCATGGATTTGTGTATGTTGAACCAGCCTTGCATCCCCAGGTTGAAGCCTACTTGATCATGATGGATAAGCTTTTTAATATGCTGTTGCAATCAGCTTCCAGTATTTTATTGAAGAATTTTGCATTGATGTTCATCGTGGACATTGGCCTGAAGTTTTCTTTTTTAGTTAAGTCTCTGCCTGGTTTTGGTATCTGGGTGATGTTGGTCACATAAAATGAGTTAGGGAGGATTCCCTCCCTTTGTATTGTTTGATACAGATTCAGAAGGAATGGAACCAGCTCCTCTTTGTACATCTGGTAGAATTTGGCTGTGAACCCGTCTGGACCTGGACTTTTTTTGGTTGGTAGGCTATTGATTGCTGCCTCTACTTTAGCCCTTGTTATTGGTCTATTCAGGGTTTCAACTTCCTCCTGGTTTAGTCAGGTAGAGTACAAGTGTCCAGGAATTATTCCGTTTCTTCCTGGTTCAGTGGTTTACATGCATAGAGCTGTTTGTAGTAATCTCTGATGGTAGTTTGTATTTCTGTGGGATCAGTGATGATGTCCTCTTTATCGTTTTTTATTGCATCTATTTGATTTTCTCTCTTTTCTTTTTTATTAATCTGCTTAGCTGTCTATTTTGTTGATCTTTCCAAAAAACTAGCTCCTGGATTTATTGATTTTTTTAAAGGGTTTTTTTGGGTCTCTATCTCCTTCAGTTCTGCTCTGATCTTAGTTTTTTCTTGTCTTCTGCTAGCTTTTGAGTTTCTTTGATCTTCCTCCTCTAGCTCTTACAATTTTGATGATAGGGTGTCAATTTTAGATCTTTCTTTGTTTCTCATGTGGGCATTTATTGCTATAAATTTCCCTCTCAACACTGCTTTAAAGGTGTCCCAGAGATTTTGGTAAGTTGTGTCTTCATTCTGATTGGTTTTGGAGAACATCTTTATTTCTGCCTTCATTTCATTGTTTATCCAGTTGACACTCAGAAGCAAGTTGTTCAGTTTCCAAGTGTTTGTACTAGTTGAGTGTGTTTCTTAATCCTAGTTCTAGTCTGATTGTGCTGTGGTCTGATAGACTGTTTGTTATGATTTCCATTCTTTCGTATTTGCTGAGTAGTGATTTACTTCCAATGATGTGGTCAATTTTAGAGTATGCGCAATGTGGTGCTGAGAAAAATGTATACTCTGTGGATCTGGAGTGGAGCATTCTGTATATGCCTATTACGTCTGCTTGGTCCAGCTCTGCATTCAAGTCCTGGATGTCCTTGTTAATTTTCTGTCTCGTTGATCAGTCTAATATTGACAGTGGAGTGTTGAAGTCTCCCACTATTATTGGGTGGTAGTCTAAATCTCATTTTAGGTTGTTAAGAATTTGCTTTATGTATCTGGGTACTCTTGTGTTGGGGCATATATATTTAGGATAGTTAGCTCTTCCTGTTGGATTGATCCTTTTACCATTGTGTAGTGTCCTTCTTTGTCTCTTTTGATTTTTGTTGGTTTGAAGTCCATTTTATCAGAGATTAGGATTGCAACCCCTGCCTTTTTTTGCTGTTGTTCTCCATTTGCTTGGTAAATCTTCTTCTATCCCTTTATTTTGAGTCTATGTGTGTCTTTGTATGTGAGATGAGTTTCCTGAATACAGCACACTGATGGGTCTTGACTTTTTATCCAGTTTGTCAGTCTGTGTCTTTTGACTGGGGCATTTAGGCCATTTACATTCAATGTTAATATTGCTATGGGTAAATTTGATCCTACCATTTTGTTACTAGCTGGTTTTCTTTCCCGTTAGTTGACTTATTTTCTTCATTGCATTTTTGATCTTTGCCAACTGGTTTGCTTTTGCAGTGGCTGGTACTTGTTCCTTTCCATGCTTAGTGTTTCTTTCAGGAGCTCTTGTAGGGTAGGTCTGGTGGTAACAAAAATCTCTCAGTAATTGCTTTTCCGTAAAGGATTTTATTTCTCCTTCACCTGCGAAGCTTAGTTCGGCTGGATATGAAATTTTGGGTTGAAAGTTCTTTTCTTTAAGGATGTTGAATATTGGCCCCTACTCTCTTCTGGCTTGTAGGGTTTCTGCCAAGAGATCTGCTGTGAGTCTGATTGGCTTCCCTCTGCGGGAGGCCTGACCTTTCTTTCTGGCTGCCCTTAGCATTTTTTCCTTCATTTCTACCCTGGTGAATCTGATGATTATGTACCTTGGGGTTGCTCTTCTTGAGGGGTATCTTTGTGGAGTTCTCTGTATTTCTTGAATTTGAATGTTGGACTGCCTTGCTATGCTTGGGAAGTTCTCCTGGATAATATTCTGAAGCGTGTTTTCCAGCTTGGATTCATTCTCCTCATCATATTCAGGTACAATGATCAATCATAGATTAGGTCTTTTCACATAATCCCATACTTCTTGGAGGCTTTGTTCACTTCTTTTCACTCTTTATCCTCTTGTCTTGCCTTCTCTTTTTATTTCATTGAGTTGATCTTCAATCTCTGATATCCTTTATTCTGCTTGATCAATTCAGCTATTAAAACTTGTGTTTGCTTCGCATAGTTCTCGTGCTGTGTTTTTCAACTCCATCAAGTCATTTATGTTCTTATCTAAGCTGGTTATTCTAGTTAGCATCTCATCTAACCTTTTTTCAGGGTTTTTGCTTGCTTTGCATTGAGTTAGAATGTGTTCTTTAGCTCAGAAAAGTTTGGTATTATCCAACCTCTGAAGCCTGTTTCTGTCAATGCCTCGTACTCTTTCTTGGTCATGTTGTGTTCCCGTGTTGTTGAGTTGTGATCCCTTGAAGGAGAAGAGGTGTTCCGGTCTTTGATGGTATCATCTTTTTTGCACTGTTTTTTTCCCATCTTCATAGATTTACCTGGCTGTGGTGTCAGGGAGCTGCTTGATGAGGTCGCTTGTCGGCCTGTCGAGGTGCTACTGGGTTTCTAGGGACTCCTTCAGGTTACTAGGGAAGCTTCCAGTGTCTTTTTTATTTACACTGCGAGATTAGGCCCGCCTCTTCTGCTGACCTGTAGGCGCTGCTGGGTGGTCAAGAACGCCATCCTGTTGCTATGTAGGCTTCCTGTGTTTTTTGTTAAAACATGTAGCCCAGTCCCTCCCCTCTAATAGTAGGTTGTGCCCTTCCTCCACTGGGCTGGATCATTCATGGTTCAGCTCAGACTGTGACACTGGCTGTACAAGCCACTAGAGTCAGAGCTTCAGCCCTCTGGGGTTTGTAGGGGAGGGTAGGGACCTTCCTAGCCACACTGGGCCATGTCTCCCTTTCAGCTTCCTCTCTCTCCAGTCATGGGGTAAGGGCCCGCCGCTGAGCTGCTCCATCTGTCCTCCCACTTACAGCTCCCTCTCTCCCCAGGTGGGGGGAGGGGCAATAGCTTGGTCCGCAGGCTCTCCCGGCCGGCTTTTGGGCTTATGTGTCTGTTTAGGTCTGTGTACCAGTCTGGGACACCGTTCTGGATTATTATTCGACTTCGCTCTTGTAATTCCCAGCGCTTGACTGGCAAAGATCCCCTGTTCTGTATATTGCTGAGGCTTTGCGGGAAGCACTGTATCTGGACCCGAGTGCCAGAGAGGGAGCCTCCAACTCACCAGTCAGATGCACTTTCTGGGTGAAGCAGCACCTTTCTCCGTCTCGGTCTGCCCTGCATGGGCTTTGCTCACTGTTGGACCAGACCTGTTGAAATGCACCTGGTACCTTGGTTGGAGCTAGGAGATCACTGGATTTCTGTGTGTCTCTCACTGGGTGTTGGGCACCAGAGTTGTGCCTATTCGGCCATCTTGGAGAGTCCCTAATTTTCTTATTTTCCACTTTAGCAATTTGGCTTTGATTTGTTATTGTTTTTCTACTTTTGGAAGATGGAATTTAACCTAAAAGGTTTTAACCTTTCTCTTTTTACATTTTATACATTTAAAACACCACATTTTTCTTAAGTACTGATGCTGTGGCATTTCCCTGTTTTTAATAGCCAACATTTTCGTTATACATCATTTAAAACTGTTTTCTCATTTCCATTCCATATGCCACCTGGAGCTAATTCAGAGCATACTGTTTAATTCTGAAGAATTTAGGGGCTTTCTAATTATCTTTATGTTCTTAATTCCTTTATTAATTCCAATGTACTAGGAGAAGAAACTCTGAATTTCACTGAGGATTATTTTTATGGCTTAGCATATGGCCAATTTTTGTAAATGTTTCATTGTTTACTTAAAAATAAATTGAAATTTGTTGTTAGGTTTAGTGTTTTATATCAGTCACTTGGATAGAGTGTATTATGTATTTTCAGCTTTGCAATGTGATGGAAATATTTTATTAATAAATTAATAACTGTACAAATTTATGAGATACATGTGAAATTTTGTTACATGTACATAATGTGCAGTGATCAAGTCAGAGTATTTAGTGTTCCATCATCCAAGTACAATAAATTTTTTTCAAGTATGGTCACCCTACTCTGCAAATCAGACATTGAATTTATTTCCTGTAACTGTATGTTAGTACCCTTTAACCCACTTCACTCCATATTCCCCTACTCCCCACTCACCCTTCCCAGTCTTATCTATCTTTCCACTCCCTATCTCCATGTGATCAAATGTTTTAGCTACCATACATAAGTATGAGAGGTTGCCGTATTTGTCTTTTTGTGCCTCACTTATTTCACTCAATTTACTGACCTCCAGTTCCATCCATGTTGCTGCAAATGATATGATTTCATTCTTCTTAATGCCAAATAGTACTCCATTGTGTATACTTACTATTCATTCATCCATTGACGGATTCTTAGATTTCATATCTTTGCTATTGTGAACAGTGCTGCCATAAACATGAGATTATAGGTATCTCTTTGATATATTGATTTTTTTTTCCTTTGGGTAGATAGTAGTGGGATTGTTATATTGAATGGTAATTCTATGTCTAGGTTTTTTTTTTTGTAAGATCTCCATATTTTTTTTTATGGTGGATGTACTATTTTACATTCTCACCAACAGTGTATAAGAGTTTTCTTTCCTCAGCATCATCACTACCTGTTATTTTTGCTTTTTTAATAGCAGTCATTTTCATTGAAGTTACATGATATCATATTGTGGTTTTCTTTTGAATTTTGACTTTTTCTGAGGATTAAAGATGTTAAACATTTCTTCATATACCTATTGGCCATTTGTATGCCTTCTTTTGAGAAATGTCTGTTCATGTCCTTTGCCCATTTTCTTAATGGGATTGTTAATTTCGTGTTCAGCTGTTTGTGTTCCTTGTATACTCTGGATATTGGTCTCCTGTTGGATGAATAGTTTGCAAATATTTTCTCCCATTCAACAGGTTGTCTCTTCAGTCTTTATTTTGTTGGCTGTGCAGATGCTTTTTAGTTTCGTTAAATCCCATTAGTTTATTTTTGATTTTGTTGCCTGTGCTTTTGAGGTCTTAGTCATAAATTCTTTCCCTGGTTTGTATGTGGGGGAGTTTTCTTTAGAGTTTCTTCTAGAACTTTCATAGCTTCAGGTGTTACATTTGAATATTTCATCCATTTTAAGTTGATTTTTGTATATTGTGAGAGATAGGGGTCTAGTTTCATTCTTCTGCAGAAGGCTATCCAATTATCTAGCACCATTTATGAAAGAGGGTGTCCTTTACCCAGTATAATTTCTTGTTGACTCTGTCAAATATCAGGCCACTATAAATATGTAGCATTATTTCTGGGTTCTCGATTCTGTTCCATTGATCTATATGTCTATTTTTATAACAATACAATGCTGTTTTAGATACAGTAGCATTAGAATATATTTTGAAGTTAAGTGTGCTATCTTCAATTTTGTTCTTTTTGCTCAGAATTTCTTTGGTTACTATGACTTTATTTGGTTTAACATTAATTTTAGAATTCTTTTTTTCTAATTCTGTGAAGAATCACATTTGTATTTTGATAGGGGTTGCATTGAATCTTCAGATTGCTTAGAACAATATGGTCATTTTAATGATAATAATTCTTCTAATTCATGAGCATGACATGTTTTTCTATTTGAGTTATCTTCAGTTTTCAAAATGAATGTTTTGTAGTTTTCCCTGTAGAAATATTTCATCTTCTTAAGTTTATTTCTATGTATTTTATTTTTGTAGCTGTCATAAATGGCATGCAAATTTTATTTGGCTAGGTCATTACTGATGTATAGAAATATTACTGAATTTTTGCACACTGATTTTGTATCATACAAACTTAATGAATTCATGTGTCAAATCTGAGAGTCTCTTGGTGGAATCTTTAGGTTTTTCTTGATATAAGATCATATCATCAGTAAAGAGGAACAATTTGACCTCCCCTTTTCCTGTTCGGAAGTCTTTTCTTTTTTTCTTTTGACTTAATTCTCTGGCTAGAAATTCAGTACTATGTTGAAATAGGAAAGGTAAAAGTGAGCCTGGTTGTCTTCTTCTAGTTCTGAGAGAAGACTTTCAACTTTTCCCCATTCAGTATGATATTAGCTGTGGGTTTGTTATATATGACATTTGTTATGTTGAGGTATCCTCCTTCTATGCCAAGTTTGCTATGAAAAAAGCAATTTTATCAAACGCTTTTTCTTCATCTATTGAGAAGATTATATGGCTTTTGTCCTTCATTCTGTTGATGTGATGCATCACATGTTGATTTGCATATGGTGAACCATCTTGTATCCCTTATATAAATCCTACTTGATGATAGTATACTATCTTTTTGATGTGAAGTCACATTCAGTTTGCTATTACTTTGTTAAAGATTTTTGCATCTGTTTACCACAATACTGACCTACAGTTTTCTGGGTTTTTTTGTTGTTGTTGTTGTGTTCTCATCTGGTTTTGGTATCAAGGTATTAGTGTGATGCTAGCCTTGTTGAATGACTTATGGAAAATTTTCTCCTCTTTAATTTTTAAAAATAGTTTCAGGAGAAATGGTATTAGTTCTTTGTACATTTGTTAGAATTCAGCTGGGACTACAGACAGTCCTTGGATTTTCTTTGTTAGAAGGATTTTTATTAATGACAACTTTGCTACTTATCATGGGTTTGTTCAGGAGATCTATCTCTTCTAGGTTTAATATTGGGAGGTTGTGTTTTTCCAGGAATTTCTCCATTTCCTCTGGATTTTCTGGTCTGTGACCATATTACTGTTCATAATAATCTTTGTTAATTGCTTGTATTCCTGTAATTTTAGTTGTAACATCCTTTTTCATTTCTGATTGTATTTACTGGATCTTCTCAGTTTAACTAGTGGATTATTAATTTTCTTTTTTTTGAAGAACCAACTTTTTATTTTGTTAATTTTTTTTTAACAGAGTCTTATACTGTCACCCAGGCTGGAGTGCAATGGCACAATCTCAGCTCACTGCAACTTCCATCTCCTGGGTTCAAGAGATTCTCCTGACTAAGCCTCCAGAATAGCTGGGATAACAGGTGCATGCCACCATGCCCAGCTAACTTTTTGTATCTTTGGTAGAGACAGGTTTCATTATGTTGGCCAGGCTGGTCTCAAACTCCTGACCTCGTGATCCACCTGCCTTGGCCTCCCAAAGTTCTGGGATTACAGGTGTGAGCCACTGTGCCTGGCTTGTTGATCTTCTAAATTGTTTTTTGGCCTCTCATTTAATTATGTTCTGATCTGTGTTATTTCTTTTCTTCTGCTTATTTGGGGTTTGGTTCGTTTCTGTTTTTCTAATTATTTGAGGTGCAAAATTCAGTTGTTAATTTGTGATCTTTCTACTTTTTTGATGTAGGCATTTAATGCAGCAAACTTTCCTCTTAGCATTTTGCTCTACTTCAGAGAATTTGCTGTGTTGCCTTTTCACTTCCATTTGTTTCAATAAATTTTTTTATTTTCTTAATTTCTTCACTGACCTTATAGTCATTCAGAAGCATGTTGTTTCATTTTCATGTGTTTGTATATTTTCCAATGTTCCTCTTAGTATTAATTCTTATCTTTATTTCCCTAGCCTGACAAGATACTTGATATCATTTCAATTTTTTAAAATTTTATGACACCTGATTTGCATGTAGCCTAATATATGATCTATCCTGGAGAATGATCCAAGTGCTTATAAAAAGTATCTATATTCTACAGTCGTGAAATAGAATGTTCTGTAAAGGTCTGTTAAGTATATTTGGTCTAAAGTTCAGTTTAAATCCAATGTTTCTTTGGTGAATTTCTATTTTGATAATCTATCTAATACTGAGAGCAGGATTCACCACTGTTATTGTATTCAAGCTATCACTCTCTCTGTATATCTACTAATATTTTTTATGAATCTAGGTATTCCAGTGTTGGTTGCATATATATTTAGAATTGATAAATTCTATTTCTGGATTTCTCTTTATAATTATATAATGGCCTTCTTGTCTTTTATTTTTTACTGTTTTTAACTTAGTTTGTTTTATCTGATGCAAATGTAGCTACTACTGCTTGATATAGGTTTGCTTTTATGTAAAATGTTTTTTCTATCCCTTTACTTTCAGTCTATATGTATATATGCTGATAAGGTAATTTTATTATAAGCAGCATATAATTGGATTTTTTTTATCCATTCAGTCAATTTATATCTTTTAAGAGGCGATTAAATATGTTTATGTTCAAGCTTATTATTGATATGTGGGACCTTGTCATATTGTTAGTTATTTTCTGTTGGTTTTATATATTCCTTGTTCTTTCTTTTTCTCTTATTGTCATTGTGGTTTGGAGGATTTCTATAGTGGTACTATTTGAGTCCCTTCTTTTCCTCCTTCGTGTGACTGCTTTACATGTGATTTTTATACTTCTGTGTGTTTTATAATGGTAAATATCATCCTTTTGCTTTTAAGGTTTGGGCTCTGTTGAGTTTCTTGTAGGGCTAGTTAAGTAGTAGTAAATTTTCTCAGCATTTGCTTGTCTAGGATAGACTTTATTTCTCCTTCATTTATGAAGGATAGTTTTGTTTGGTATAATATTGTTTATTGAGAGGTTTTCTTTTTCATTTTTGCATTTTGAATATACCACTCCATTATCTTCTGACTGTAAGATATCTGCTGAGAAGTCCACTGTTAGTCTAATGGAGTTTTCTTCATTGGTGAGCAGATACTTTTGCGGTTTTTAGAATTCATTCTTTAGATTTGCCTTTGGGTAGTCTGACTATAATATGCCACAGAGAAACCTGTTTTGCATTGTATTCGTTTGTGATATGGTTTGGATGCTTTGTCCCTTCACTCCAAATTTCATGTTGATTCCAATGTTGGTTGTGGGCCTACTGGAAGATGTCCAGATCATAGAGGCATGTCTCTCATGAATGGCTTCGTGTTGACCTCATGGAATAGTGAGTAATTCTTGCTCTGAATTCACACAAGATTTGGTTGTTTCAAAGAGTGTGGCACTGGCTCCCTTTATCTTTCTTGCTCCCCTTCTCACCGCATGATACACTGGCTTCCCCTATTCCTTCTGCCATGATTGGAATCTACCTGAAGTCCTCATTAAGAGCAGATGCCAGAGCCATACATTCTGTATAGCCTGCAGA
This sequence comes from Cacajao melanocephalus, assembly GCA_963573385.1. Taxonomy (NCBI): domain Eukaryota; kingdom Metazoa; phylum Chordata; class Mammalia; order Primates; family Pitheciidae; genus Cacajao; species Cacajao melanocephalus. The sequence goes on from CAUYLG010015477.1 coordinate 28,258, forward strand.
ACTGTGAGCCAAAATAAACATCTTTTTTTTTCAATAAATTACCCAGTCTCAGGCATTCCTTTATAGCAATTCAAATAGACTAACATAACCTACTTGGGGATCCTGACTGCTGTATTTGGATGTCTAGATTTTTTGCTAGACTTGGAGAGTTTTAATCTATTATTTCATTAGATTTTTGAATCCTCTTATTTTTTCTTCACCCTGTGAATACCAATAATTTGGATATTTGATCACTTTATGTTGTCCTAAATGTCACAAATGGTTTGCTAATTCTCTTTTAGCCATTTTTTTTTCTATATTTTTATCTGACTGGATTATTTCAAAAGGCTTGTCTTCAAATTCTGGGATTCTTTCTTCTGCTTCAAATGTTGGGATTCTTTCTTCTGCTAGTCTATTGTTGAAACTCTCAAATATATTTTGTATTTCACTTAATAAATTGGTCTGTTCCATATTTTCTATTTAGTTCTTTTTAAAAATATATATATCTTTTTGTTAAATTTCTCTTTAATATCCTGAATTGTTTTCTGATTTTTTTGTATTGCTTTCAGAATTCTATTTCACTGAGCTTCTTTAAAAATCAGTATTTTGAATTATTTACCTAGGATTTCAAAAATTTCTATTTAATATCTATTGCTGAAGAATTATTGTGTTCCTTTGGCGGTGTCACATTTCCTTATTTTCTCATGTTTCCTGTTTTCTTATGTTGATATCTGCACGTCCTGTATAAACAATCTCTCCTTCCTATTTTTGAATGTATTGTCATAGGGAAGGACATTTTCTGAACATGTGTCTATGGTTTTCATTGGGTGGGGCACTTTGGCTTTGATGCTAGATGCATGTGGTTGTGTAGTCTCTGTATGGTTTATTTGACTGTAAAATGCATCCTGTGATTTTCTCAATGGTTTAGAGTACAGTTATACTGGAGGCTGTAATGAAGTTGTGCTGGTGACTAGAGTGCCAGGTGTTCCAGTCTTCAGGCTCGAGGGGGGGCGGTGGTGAGTTGAGAGTAACTATTCTTGTGTCCCAGGGGGATTTACACTGGCAGCAGTGTTGACAGTTACTGTTAGGCCAATTCTTGGACTTCCAGGTCTTTGCTCAGATACTGATAGTAGCAGCAGTAGACTGGGTGGGTATGTGGGTTTTCAGGCTCCTGGGCAGCCAGCATGTTGTGGGTGATGGCAGTAGCAGTGGCAAGACAATTCTATGGGTCTCAAGTAGTGTACGTTGATGTTGGTTGTGGCTACCATGGGCTGGGATGAGATGGGTGAGCCAATCTCCAGGCCTGAAGGTAACTCTTACAGGTTGGTGCCAGCTGAGGTAGTAGGGATTGAGGGCATAGGCTCAACCTCAGCCTCCTGGGAGGAGTGTTCGGGTTCCCAGGGTGGTAGATTGGATTGGGAAACCCCCAGTGCCCCAGACTATGCGCTCTGTCTTGGGGAGGGGCAAAGCTGGGCAGAGAGGTCTTGTGCTCATCCTTCCCAATGGTGAGAGCAGGCACTAGCTATAGTGGGTGGGAATAAGGCAATCCAGGCCACAGGCAGAGTGTTTAGGTCAGGGACAGTTGTAGCTTCATTAAGGCTTTGCCACTGTAAAGGGTTGAGCCTGCCTCAGTAGTCACAGACTGAGCCAGTGGGCAGAGAATATGCCTGTCTCTCATCACCCTGTCCTGGTGGGGATCACTCCCCAAATTCTACCTGTAGAAGTCCCTGCTCATTTTGTGACTAAGTTTCCACTGCAACTTTCACCCCACTGATATCCTAGATTGAGTTCCGGCATTACTTGCTTTCCAGAGCCAGCAGCTATAGCCTTGCTTGGTTCTCAGCCCCAGCTGTGGGAAAAATCCCGGCTTCTACCACAGTCCTAGCAGTGATAACCAGAGCATCCGTGATGCATCATACCCAATGCTGTTAGGTATCATGACTGTGTGTAGTCTGTCAAAAGCTGGGTTTAAAAATGGCACCTTGATGTAGTCACTAAGGTCTCAGAAAAGGTATGGGACCCAACATGAGCTCCCTCTAGGAAACTCCCTAGGGCTTGAGAAGGTCAAGGGGCTTTCCCATGGCCTAGATTCCACAGTGATGGTATAGGCCACTGAAAGTCTCAGTTATCCTTTTCCCATTTTGGGAAGTAATTCCTGGCTACCAGTCAATTTTGGCCAACCAGACTGTTACTCTTCATTGTCCTTGTTTGAAATATTTTTTATCTGTGCAGTCAAATATAGTAGCCAATAGTCACAGATGGCTATGGAGAACTTGAAATGTAACTAATTAAACTGAGAAGCTAAAGTTTTACTTATATAAATTTAATTAATTTAAATATAAGCATAAGAACTATTACAATTATAATACACATGTTATATAAATATATTTATAAAGTAAATATTAATATAATAACAAGCTATATTTAGTTAGAATTTTAGTATTTTCTTTACTTTCAAATTTTCTGTCTCTCTATATTCATAGAATTACAAATGATAATTATTTAATAGTGTTGTCAGCTATCTCTATTATTCAGATCATTTATGTACCTGTTCCCAAGATGTTTTATTTATCTTCTAACTGTCCAGTCATATGATCTTTTCTATCGACATATCTTGTAATTTTTAAATTATTTCCTAGATAATGTTGTATAATCATTCAATGGCTTGAGATTATGATATCATTTATAAGAGAAGATTTACATTTTTTCTTATGGTTATACACTAGGGAGTTAGTCACCTTAATTCAATTAGGAATACTGAGTGGAAATTCTAGGATGATCACATGAACGTGTTATTAAAAATTAATCCACCTCTGGTTTACCCCTGTTTCTAAAGCTAGCAATTCAGAATTTTTAACTGAGAAACTTGTCTCTACCATGTGCTCTTTTTCCAACATATATTTATCTGCATTGAAAGATTCTCTACTCCTTTTTTCCCTTAGTTTCTAGCATCCCACACACATATAGATTCCTAATTCAGCAAATGGCTTGAGTGAAATAGCTACATGTATAAGGAAACACAAGCCTTCAATTTTTGTCACTCTAATATTAAATAACAAAAGCACAGCTGAAATGTTCTCCCAGCAGTGGACCTCTCCCAGGATAAATCTACATTTTAAGCTTCTTAGTCATCCCCAAATTATAAAATGTTTCCAAGTCAAAAGTTGATGTCGAATATTAGCTATATACTCTGAGATACTCCTTTCTTAAAAGTCTTAGTCCTTCTAATTTTGACTGATTTTACAGCTCTCTGATGCCTTCCATTATGATTTTCCATTAACTCAGAGTCTTTTAATTGATCTCAGCAGGAATGCTGAGATACCAAAAACTAATTCATTCTATTCAGGCATGACATATGATTGGTATTTCTCTTCCTAAATCAGTATTTTTTACATACGATTTGAGAGGGTGAAGTTAGGGAGTTTTTTTTTGCCTTAACTTTATCCCAGAATATCTTTGTCCTACCTAATTACATCCAATATAACTTGCTATAAAATATTTTATTTCAGAGGTAATGATATAGAACATTAAGCTGGAACATAGAAACTCTTTAACCTGTAATAACTGGTAATTTTTTTTCTAATTTTAGACTTCATAGCAGCTAATCAAGATTCAATAGTACCTATAATAGTGATAAAATACATTAGGAATTGCTAGGTGCAAATAACAAGTCTCAAATATTCTCCTGAAAATCAGTGTTATCAAGGAAAACTAATATTAGGAAAAATAAAACCAGCTGACAAGTCTACCCATCATCTTCTAAAGAACTCTTCAAAGATGTGTATGTTCTTGGCTGTTTTTATTTCTCTACCTAATTATGATTAATTCCACTACTCTTTTTAAAACGATTAGTCCCTATCTATATTGTACTTCTCAGAATATCTATACATTTCATTAATACTTCTTTTTGATTACATGCCTTACTCTAATAATTTTAAAGACATTTTTATCTCTTGGTACCAGTACCTAGACATTGGAACACAATAGGCTTTATATAAATGTTATTTTTTATTTGCTGCCCTCCCTGGTAATATGTGTCTCTTTGTATCAACATGATTGGGCGTATTTTTTCTTAGATGTTATATATTTATATTTCCTGATTAGCAGCCAAGTAATGCTATTTTTTCCTGGATAATATGTCTTTTGATATATGCTACTTAGATGGACAGATGTACTAAGTCCCAGATTCACATCTGAGGTTACTCCAGAAGATTAATAATTCCTAGTGCTGCCACAGCTTGCTAAACTGTACTAATCTGATAAAGGCTGTTGGGAAAACACTTAAGGGATTAGAGATTTGGAATTAAGTAACTTTAGGATGAAGAACTTATTTTGTACAAACTGCTTTATCTGTAATGATTATTATTTAAAAATGTATAAAATGAAGATTAAATAATAATCAAATATCTTTACAGTCATAGCTTTACAGAAGCTGACTTCAACCTCTATCAATAATGTTATCTTTCATTGCATATATTCTAAATTGCAATCCCAGTAAAACAGTCATAATTGCCTAAATCTAGTCCTACACTTTCCTGACTCTGACTTTGCTTGGATCTTTGCATCATTAATAATAATCCCTACTGATATTTCTCCATCTCACCATCCTAACTTTCTTCAACTTCTACACAAACTTTTTCCATAAAGCCTTGCCCGATCTGCTTTTGAGGATAAATTTCCCTTTCTTCTCTGGAGTTATAGCCTTTTGTTTACATTTTGTGTTACATTTTAGTTGTTTATGTTTATATATGATCGCTCCTACCAGCTTTTAAGTTTCTCTAAGTTGAGAACATTATTAGTTATTTATTGCTGTGTAATAAATTACCCTAAGATTTACTATCTTAAGGGAATAAACATCTATTGGCTAGGAAATAGGGAGTAACTTAGCCGAATGCTTTGACTCGGTTTTTTATGAAGGTTGTAGTCAAAATTTGACCACAGCTTCAGTCATCAGGATCCATCTTCAACTTGGCTCATGTACATGGCTATTGACAGGAGGTTCCAGATCCTCACTGGCTATTAGGGATAGTGCTCAGTTACTGGTTAAGCTGCTTAAGTGTTCTTCAACATGGCAGGTAGCTTCCCTTAGAATGAGTGACCCAAGAGGGAAAGAGCAAGAAGGAAGCTAAAATGCTTTTATGACCAAGTCTCAGAAGTCACACATCATCAATGCTGCCGTATTTTCTTTGTTAGAAATGAGTTATCAAATATAGCCCAAACTCAAATAAAGGAATATTAGACACTACCCTTTGAAAAGAGCAGTGAATAATTTGTGAATACATTTTAAAACAACCACAAGAATATCTCATTAATATCCACATAATTGTATCATCATGCCTTGTGAATTTTGAATAAATGAATGGATTGAAGAATTATTATTAATCTGTATACAGTGTACTTATGGATTTATTTTTTATATACTTTTTATAGTCACTACAAGGCTTAATTTGAGAGAGAGGGATTATTTACACTGATGTTTACATTTAGAGTGAGCATACATCCTAATTTGCCAAGGACCAATTCAATTAATACCTGTTGTCTCAGCATCCCATGCCACTCAATAACTGTCCTGGAGTTTTCCTTTAAATAAATTATTACCATCAAACATTAACAGAAATTGAGATTTGTTTGGTCTCTTACTTTCATAAACCTGTAATTAAGAAAATCATCTCTTCAACACATTCGAAACATCAAAGATGCCTCCAACAACTGTAATGGATACAACATAACCAATACTTCAGTTGGAGGACAAATGGAGAGTCCTACTGAATGAAGCAAAATATCCTCAAGCAGGAATAGTTTGCCATAGCTGATTCCATCTAGTTTCTGGAAGTAGTGCAAAAGTATTCAACGCTGTTGCACCTGCCAGTTACTTCATTAATAATCAATTGTGCCATGTCCTGTGCAATATTACAAAGCTACCAGATGGCTGTTTCAGTAAACACTGTAATAAGTCATCAGTTTATAGGTGAAATATGAGAAGGAAAATCAGATTCAGTATTTAGACTGTGAAGAAAGAATAGTCTGAACATTTTGGCTCTATGTATTCTTGTCACATAAATTTTAAATTAATATTGTATATATTATATTTTAATTTACAAATTTAAGTGTATGTCTTAGTATTTTAAATATCTTTTTTATTTAACAGGAAACCCAAATAGCAAGAATGAACTCAACTTCTATCTGAGTTAAAATTCCATTTAAAAATGAACTAAATTTCAGTTTCTCAAGGAACCTGACAATAAACGTATAAAATTCAAACACAAACACATTGAAATTTACTGGCCACCATGTATACTGTAGCAAGATCACTGACATATGGTTATGGGAAGATATAATTCTGCTGAAAAAGTATCAGTATCAAGTTCAAAAGTTGGTAATTTAAGAAGGATGTGAAAAATATAAATCACATAGGCATGTGCAGAAGGTATATTTATATATTATTTGGTGAAGCATTTTTTATTTGATAGAAATTAACTTTACTATTTTGTTTATTCCAAGTATTTTTGTGTATGTTTGAAAAACAAATTGATAGCTCTTAATACACTGGCTCTTTTAGCAGAAGAATTTTCAAGATAGGTGGGCAATGCCAGTGTTAGCATTTTAGTGTTATCAAATGCTTGCAATGAGAGTATAAGTTATAATGACAATCAATGTTTAATATTTTTAATCAAGTCAAAAAATCAAAATAAAGCTTTTGAAAGCTTATTCAAACTGATTCAAACAAATTTTTTAACTGACATATAATAATTGTACATATTTATGGGTTACAGAGTGATGTTGCAATATACATAATATATAGTGATCATTTCAAGGTAATTAACATATCCATCTTTTCTCAAATATTTATCATTTCTTTGTGTTAGAACATTAAATAACCTCCTTCTAGCTTTTTGAAAGTACGTATTATTAACTATAGTCACACTACTGTGCTATAGAACTCTAGAATTTATTCATCCTATCTAGCTGTAATTTTATCTCATTTAACAAATCTCTTCCCATCCCACCTCCTTGCTATCATTTCCAGTCTCTAGTATCCTCTTTGTACTCCTATAAAAGCTACTTTTTAAAGTTTTCACATATAAGTGAGAACATGTAATGTTTAACTTTCTGTTCCTGCCTTGTTTCACTTATTATAATGTCTTCCCATTCCACTAATATTGCTGTGAGTGAGAGAATTTTATTCCTTTGTGTGGCTGAATAGTGTTCCATTTTATAAACACACTAAATTTCTTTTATCCAGTCATCTATTGTTAGAAACCTAGGTTGATTCTGTACCTTGGCTCTTGCGAATGGTGCTTCAGTAAACATGGGTGTGCAGATGTCTGTTTGATATACTGATTTTCGTTCCTTTGGATACATGTCCCGTAGTGGGATTGTTGGATAATATGGTAATTCTATCTGCAGATTTTTGAGAAACCTCTACAGTGTTCTTCATAATGGTTGTACTAATTTACATTCCCACCAACTGTGTATAAGAGTTCACCTTTCTTTACATCCTCATCAGTTTATGTTCTTTTTTTTAATAATAGTCATCCTAACTGGTGTAAGATGATACCTCATTTTGTTTTTGATTTGCATTTCCTGATGTTTGGTGGTGACAGAATTTTTTCATATATTTCTTGTCTACTTGCATGTATTCTTCTGAGAAATGTCTGTTCAGATAATTGGTCATTTTTAAAATTTGACTCTTATTTTTTGCTGTTGAGATGTTTGAATTCCCTGTATATTCTGGATATTAATCCCCTGTCAGATGAATGGTTTGTAAATATTTTCTTCCATTATGTAGGTTTTCTTTTCACTCTGTTGATTGTTCCTTTGCTCTGCAGAAGCTTTTTAGTTTGATAAAATGACATTGGTTTATTTTTATTTCTGTTGCCTGTGCTTTTGAGGTGTTATTCATAAAATCTATTCCCAGACCAAGATCTTAAGGAATTTCCCCAATGTTTTCTTCTAGCAGATTTATAGTTTTGGGTCTTATATTTAGGTCATTCATCTATTTTGAACTGATATTTTTGTCTATGGTAAGAGGTTGGGATCTAGTTTCATTCTCATACATATGAATATACAGTCTTCCAAGAACCATTTATTGAAGAGACTGTCATTTCCTCAGTGTATGTTCTTTATGCTCTTGTAAAATAATTTGACTATAAATATGTGGATTATTACTAGGTTCTCTATTCTGTTCTATTTGTCTGTATTTCTGTTTTTGTGCTAGTAAGTGCTATTGTAAATTAAGTTAAAATTATCAATATTGAAGATAAAAATACTTTAAGTAGTATAATGTAAATATAAATATTGGGGGAATATAGCATCATGGTAAATGCGGTGTTTTGTCAAAATTAAGAAACCTATGTGACAGAAAAACACATGAAAGTCTTTGTAAAATACACATAATTCAACGTTATATTCAAACAAGCTCTGATAGCCTATCCAACTAAATAGATGCTATAGTTGACACATTTATATATACCAAAAAACTAGAAAATGTTGATGATCATCAAGAAATTGAATATAAAATTTAAAAAGTACTTTTCCTTACTGTCCTTAATCAGTAGGTTTTTAGAAATGTTGAACCTTTAAATGCCACTTTTTAAATCAGTCTAAGTGTTCTACAATGGTATATAATTGGGCTGAGTAATTAATTCAATGTTAGTTTATTTTGTTAGAAATCACTGATAAATCTGTAAAGTATTCAACAAATAGAATGTCACAAAAGTTCAACATTTTAAGCACTTAGCCACTTCAAATTATTGATAACTATAATCACAAACAGAAAGGCGATAATATTTGTTCTTATAAAAGAAAATTAAATAATGAGAGTTCAATTTTATAAGTAGGTTTTGGGTACATCAAACATTTGGAAAGACTCCTTTATATTCTGCACAACTAGCATGAAACTGAGATCCTCTATTTTAAAGCATATACACTTAGTAAAATATTCAAAAGAGTCATAAATAGGGACATGACATTTGACGTGTTTTGTCCTCTAAAAATAATACTTAGGAAAGTTGCTCTGAAATAAGGAAAAAAAAAATACCTATGTAAATATTTGAACCACTACATTTACACATTTCAATTTAAAGAATTACAACTAAGAACTTTTTTTTATGTAACAGAATTTGTTCTGAGCTTATTGAATAGATTATGTTTCCTCACTTTGAAATATTAACATAGACAGACAGTGGTCAGTTGAAGGTATCAACAACTTCAAATGTATTTATTAACCACTTTTTACCATAAAAATAATGCAGACAATTTTGTTAAATGTATTGGATTGTTGAAAAAGTAACTGGTTTTTGACACTAAAAGTAATGGCAAAAACAGCAATTACTTTTGCACAAACAAAATAAAATTAAAATATCAGGTTGATAAATAGAGCCTTTAGAAAAACACATGTAATGTGATATTAGAAACATTTCATAAGTCGATATACTTATAAAATATGTAAATATACATCAAAAATTAACTATACTACTTATATTACTTTTAATGTTCAGATAATCAATAGAAAAATTTTTACTATAAAATGTTTGGATTTCTGCTATTTTGTATTTTAGAGATAATTTTATTTTTGACAGTACTTGTTGAATAGATTTATTTTATATGTCCACTGACACATAAATATTTCAAAATATTAGAACTATATGAATATCATTTTAAATATTCTATTAGTTCTCCTTTACTCTCCAAGCGATCATGCATGGACAATTATACGGCCAATCTACTTTTATTATTTTTATGTTTCTATTATCATAATTAAGCCTCTGCTTCATCCTCTTCAAATTACCAGTTTTCATAATCTCTGACATATTAAGAATGACTTCCTGTTATCTTTTTGGAAACTAATGTCTTTATTTGTCAATTGACGTGAACTACTACCATGCAATTCTATGTTGACCACTTTTCTCGGAAATTCTAAAAACACTAAATCTTTAGTTTCCTTTTAATAAAATACAAGCTTTGAAGACTGATAAAGGGCTAACTTTAATTTTTACTAGTTACTTACTATGGAGCCTTAGAACATTACATAATCTCTTTGAAGATTATGTAATATCATTCCTTATCTGTACTACAAATAAAATAACGCTTACTTCACAAGTTTTCTCTAAACATATCATAATTCACCAATCTGGCAATGATTCAAAAGCTTGATAGTACACTGTTAGTGCAAACAAAGAAAAACATGAACTCTCATGCAGTGCTGGTGGGATTGCAAATTGATACAACCCATATGGAGAGGAGTTTGGCAATCTTTTGCAAAATTGTATATGCACTTATCTTTTGACTCAGAAATCTCAATTCTAAGAATATACTAGGAACACCTCCAAAAATAGACAAATACATATGCACAAAGTTAGTCATTGCTGTACAACTGATCATTGCAAAATATTGGAAAACAGCTAAATATTCCAGCACAGAAGATTCACTGAATAAACTATGGTATATATAAGCAAAGTGATACAATAAAGCCTTTTAAAAACTAAAATGAGGAAGAATTCCATAAACAACTATGAGGATATTTCCAAGAGATCTTGTAAAATTGAAAAAGTAAAGTATGAAGTGATATATATTAATACATTAGCCTTATCAGGTGTGGTGGCATGTGCTTGTAGTTCCAGCTACTCAGGAGGCTGAGGCAGGAGGACTGCTTGAGTCTGGGGGAGTCAGTGAGCTGTGATCACATCACTGCAGTCCAACTTGGGCAACAGAGTGAGACACTGCCAGAAGATAAAGACAAAGATGAAGATGAAGAAGAAGAATAAGAGGAGGAGGAGGAGGAAAAGGAAGAGGAAGAAGAAGGTGGTGATAGAGAGAGAGAAAGAAAAAATATAGGGCCAGGTGTGGTGGTTCATGCCTGTAATTCCAGCACTTTGGGAGGCTGAGGTGAGTGGATTGCTTGAGGTCACGAGTCTGTGACCAGGCTGACCAACATGCTGAAACCCCATCTCTACTAAAAATACAAAACTTTGGCCAGGTGTGATGGCAGGTGGCTGTAATCCCAGCTACTCAGGAGGCTGAGGCCGGAGAATCACTTGAACTCAGGAGGTGGAGGTTACAGTGAGCTGAGATCACATCACTGTACTCCAGTCTGGGTAGCAAACCGAAACTCTGTCTCAAAAAAATTAAAATTAAAGGTAAGAAAATATATATACATTTGCTTATCTTTCCAAAAAGAAATATAGAGAAGGTAAACCAAAAAACAAATTTACTACCTTCAAGGGTGCAAGAGAAACAGTGGAATGAATATGGAAAGGATATACCTTTTTATCTAAATATACCTTTTTTGCATAATTATGAGAGTTTTTTTTAAAAAAACACTGAACATTAAAAATATTAAGTCTACAAATAAATCTTTTCAAAGAAGCATCATAAACGCACTGAAGAAAAAAATTAATTCAAGTAATTTATAAAGGCATTATTTGGCTCAGTGATTATTATCAATCCTGGGCACTGTGAGTTAGTGAAGGGAGGGGACTACTTCAAACAAACCCTTGGTCATTCTTAGAACATTTTATTTGTTAGTCATACGAGCAAAGCAATTTTGAAATCATTTCAGATATATTACAGAATTGAGAAAATAACTAAATGTATTGATGTTGGGAGCTATTGTTGAAGGAGGAAAATATGTGTATATATGTACACATACATATATATGCACACATATGTATGTAGATGTAGACATAGATATATAAATATACAGTCATATACATGTGTGCATGTATTTCCTATCTCTGACCACTGCAGGGCCCTATAAACAAATATATTCCAGTAACAATACACATATCTGGCAACTAAGAGATCCTGATTTTTTAAATCTTATTCCCCACTTAAAGGAAAAGAGTTTTCAAGGATTCTACGTCAGAATTAAGGAGCTCTCAAAAAAATGATGAGGACATGTGATGGGGACACAAGTACTAGATTAAAGGGGATCCACTGGTTACATCTGGAAAAATCTGAACACCAAGATTATTAAGTACAATAATCATAAACAGTTGAAAAAATATAAATCCATGCACCCAAACCAATAATTAACATACATGTGTTATGTACATATGTACATACATATACAAATACATAAATAAATTTATAAATGGGAGGTGACTGAGTTCCAACTAATAAATATGAAGCATGTTATAACTGAAAAATTATTTTGCAAACATATAGTAAAATTTTGTTAATTTAAGAATCATCAACGGATAAGCTTTTCGAAAAATGTCAGTGAGCACAGAATATTTTCATGCCTCAAAAGTGTTTCTCAGTGGTGGGGGTGGGGCGAACCAAGATGGCTGAGAGGAGGCAACATCAGAATGCAGCTCCCAGCGAATGAGATGCAGAGGGCTAGAGGACTTCATGATTCCAAGTGAGATGCCGGGTTCACTTTGATGGGTCAGGTAGGGCACTGAAAATAGCCCAGGGAAGGAGCCGCAGGGTGAGAGCCACCCAGGGAGGGCAAACCGAGACAGGGTGGGGCACATCCCCACCTGGAACATGCAACCAGCTCGGAGGGTCAGGGACTTCACACCCTCAGTGCTCCGATTTGAATCCTGTGCTTACCTCATCTATCCTGCAACCCATGGTCCACGAGAGCCCCACCAGAGTGAGGAGTAATGCTGGTTGTCAGTGCAAATCTGAGCGACGGCTCCCACCAAGTACTGCAAGTTGTTGGTGGAAGTTTGGACTAACTCCAGGGGGACATACCTGTCCCACAGAAAGAGGCAGAGTTGAAAGCAGGGAAACAAGACATAAGGGCTGGCAGGCCCCACCCCCACAAAACTCAAACTGAAGCCTGCACACTAGAGAGCTCAGCAGCAAATACACCAGTTTGACCCCAACTGGGAAGATAGAGCTCTGGGAATGAGAGACACCATTGGATAGACAGGGCTAATCTCACCTGCAAACAAACTCCAGGGAAGGACCACCCACCCAGCAACTTGACTGAATCTGAGACAGCCCAGCGGTGCCTCTACAGGCCAAAAAAAATATAGCTCTAACCTCAACAGAGAGGATGTCCATTCAGAGATTCCTCCTGAAATCACCAATTTCAAAGATCAAAGGTAGATAAATCCACAAAGATAGGAAGAAACAAGTGCAAAAAGGATGAAACCGTCAAAGACCAGAACACCTCTTCTCCTCCCAGGAATCACAACTCCTCACCTTCAAGGGAACAAAACAGACAGAAAATGAGTTTGATGAATTGACAGAAGCAAGCTTCAGACAGTGGGTAATAACAAACTTCTCTGAAATAAAAGACCATGTTCTAACCAAATGCAGAGAAACTAAAAACCTTGAAAAAAGGCTAGATGAAATGCTAACTGTAATTACCAGCTTAGAGAAGAACATAAACGACTTGAAGGAGCTGAAAAACACAGCATGAGAACTTCATGAGACATACACAAGTTTCAACAGCCAAATCGATCAAGCAGAAGAAAGAATATCAGAGACAGAAGATCAAATCAATGAAATATAACAAGAAGGCAAGATTAGAGAAAAATAAGAGTGAAAAAATGAACAAAGCCTCCAAGAACTATGGGATTAAGTGAAAAGACCTAATGTATGCTTGACTGATATACCTGAACGTGACGGGGAGAATGAATCCAAGTTGGAAAACACTCTTCAGGATATTACCCAAGAGAACTTCCCCAACCTAACAAGGCAGGCCAACATTCAAATCCAGGAAATACAGAGAACACTACAAAGATATTCCTCAAGAAGAGAAAACCCAAGGCACATAGTTGTCAGATTCACCAGGGTTGAAATGAAGGAAAACATCCTAAGGGCTGCCAGAGAGAAAGTTTGAGTCGTCCACAAAGGAAAGACCATCAGACTCACAGCAGATCTCTCAGAAGAAACCCTACAAGCTAGAAGGGAGTGGGGGCCAATATTCAACATCCTTAAAGAAAAGAATTTTCAACCCAGAATTTCATATCTGACCAAACTAAGCTTCATAAGTGAAGGAGAAATAAAATCCTTTATGGACAAGCAATTGCTGAGAGATTTTGTTGCTACAAGACCTGCCTTACAAGAGCTCCTGAAGGAAGTACTGAACATGGAAAGGAACAACCAGAACCAGCCACTGAAAAAATGTACCAAATGGTAAAGAGCAACAATGCAATAAAGAAACCCCATCAACTAATGGGCCAAACAACCAGCCAGTAATAACATGGCAGGATCAAATTCAAACATAATAATATTAACATTGAATGTAAATGGGCTAAATGCCCCAATTAAAAGACACAGACTGGCAAATTGGATAAAAAGTCAAGACCCATTGTTGTGCTGCATTCAGGAGACCCATCTCATGTGCGAAGACTCATATAGACTTAAAATAAAGGGATGTAAGCAGATTTACCAAGCAAATGGAGAGCAAAAAAAAGCAGGGGTAGCAATCCTACTCTCTGATAAAATGGACTTTAAACTAGCAAAGATCAAAAGAGACAAAGAAGGGTATTACATAATGACAAAAGGATCAATGCAACAAGAAGAAGAGCTAACTACCTTAAATATATGTGCACCCAATGCAGGAGCACACAGATATATAAAGCAAATTCTTAATGACCTACAAAGAGACTTAGACTCCCACACAATAATAGTGGGAGACTTTACCACTCCACCAACAATACTGGACAGATCAACAAGACAGAAAGTCAACAAGGATATCCAGGACTTGAATGCAGATCTGGACCAAGCGGACCTAATAGACATATACAGAACACTCCACCCCAAATACACAGAATATACATTCTTCTCAGCACCGCATCGCAGTTACTCTAAAATTGACCGCATAATTGGAAGTAAATCACTCCTCAGCAAATGCAAAAGGACAGAAATCATAACAAAGTCTCTCAGACCACAGCTCAATCAAATTAGAACTCAGGATTAAGAAAAGCACTGAGGAAACTGAACAACTTGCTCCTGAATGATGAATGGATAAATAATGAAATGAAGGCAGTTTCACTGGAAACTGAACAACTTGCTCCTAAATGAGGAATGGATAAGTAATGAAATGAAGGCAGAAATAAAAATATGCTTTGAAACCAATGAGAACGAAGATGCAACATACCAGAACCTATGGGACACATTTAAAGCAGTGTCTAGAGGGAAATTTATAGCAATAAATGGCCACATGAGAAACAAGGAAAAATCTAATATCAACACCCTATCATCAAAATTGAAAGAGGTAGAGGAACAAGATCATAAAAATTCAAAAGCAAGCAGAAGACAAGAAATAACTAAGATCAAAGCAGAACTGAAGTAGATAGAGACACAAAAAACACTTCAAAAAATCAATAAATCCAGGAGCTGGGTTTTTGAAAATATCCATAAAATAGACAGACCACTAGCTAGACTAACAAAAAAGAAAAGAGAAGAATCGAATAGATGCAGTAAAAAAACAATAAAGGGGAGATCACCATGGATTCCTCGGAAATACAAACTACCATCAGAGATTATGACAAGCAGCTCTATGCACATAAGCCAGTAAATTTGGAAGAAATGGATAAATTCCTGGACTCTTGCACACTCCCAATATTAAACCAGAAAGAAGTTGAAACCCTAAATAGACCAATAACAATGGCTGAAGTCGAAGCAGCGATTAATAGCATAGCAACCAAAACAAGTCCAGGTCCAGATGGGTTCACAGCCAAATTCTACCAGACATACAAAGAGGAGCTGGTATATTCCTGTTGAAACTATTCCAAACAATACAAAAAGAGGGAATCCTCCCTAACTCTTTCTATGAGACCAACATCATCCTGATACCAAAATCTGGCAGAGACACAACTGAAAAAAAAAAAACTACAAGCCAATATCCATGATGAACATTGATGTAAAAGTCTTCAGTAAAATACTGGCAAACCGAACCCAATAGCATATCAAAAAGCTTATTCACCATGATCAAGTAGGCTTCATCCCAGGGATGCAAGGCTGGTTCAACATATGCATATCTATTAACGTAATCCGCCACATAAACAGAACCAAAGACAAAAGCCACATTATTATCTCAATAGATGCAGAGAAGGCATTTGGCAAAATTCAACAGCCCTTTATGCTAAAAACTCTCAATAAACTAGGTATCTATGGAATGTATCTCAAAATAATAAAAGCCATTTACGACAAACCCACAGCCAATATCATACTGAACAGGCAAAAACTAGAAGCATTCCCTTTAAAAACTGGCACTAGACAAGGATATCCTCTCTCACCACTCCTATTCAATATAGTATTGGAAGTCCTAGCCAGAGCAATTAGGCAAGAAAAAGAAATAAAGGGCATTCAATTAGGAAAAGAAGAAGTCAAATACTCCCTATTTGCAGATGACATGATGGTATATTTAGAAGGTCCCAAAACCTCTTTAAGCTGACAAGCAACTTCAGCAAAGTATCAGGATA
>CAUYLG010015478.1:0-22324 GCA_963573385.1 Cacajao melanocephalus
GCATTCTAGCCTGGGCAATAGAACAAGAATCCTGTTCTCTCTCCCTCTTTTTCTTCCTCTTTCTTTCTCTCATACATTCTTTTTCTTTCTTTCTTTCACTCTCACTTTCTTTCCTCTCTTTTTCTTTCTTTCAAAAAAAAAGAAAAAAAAAAAAAAAAACAAGATGGATAAACATTGGCTGCTGATGTTGCTACTCCTTCTCTGCCAAGGGGTGGGTGGATAAGTAGGGGCGCTTTGGTGCAGACCACCACCACCTGCTGGCCAAATGATGCAAAGCACATGCCTGGCTGTCACTCACTGCCACCCACATTCACACATGAGGTGATGAAATAGGATAGGATGAGCTGGGATTTGTCTATGGAATGGCGTAGTGGGGTTGCTCAGAGGTGGATATCCCTGGGACAAATCTCCTGCCTGTTGTGCAAAATAATAACCATAATAGCAACCTTTTTGTCAAGCACATAGCAGTGCCAGGTGCTGGGTTAGGCTTTATATATATGATCACATTTAACTTCCCAGCAAACAAAGAAGCTCAGTCATGGTAAACTGCCTGAGACACGCCTCTGTAACCCTGATGCCCATGCCCTCACCATTGCAGGCACCAGGCCCTTACCGAGACTCGTTGAGGCCTGCAGCCAAGCTCCTTTCACGGATCCGTGTCTTCATCACCTCATTGTAATCTCCATTCTTGAAAATAGGATGTGCAAACCAGCCTCCCATGAACTGCGGGTGGGGTGAGGGAGACAGTCAGCCCAAGCATTACAGGTGAGCACAGGAAGAGACAGCACCATCCCCGCTCAGAAGTGCCTGGCCTTAGAACCTCCCTTCTTTTTCCATACCCCCAGCCTAAGTCTCGACTCTGTGGCTCCTGCCTGTTGCAGCTTCAGTGCTCACAGGTCTCCCAGCTGGGTCTGTGCTTGTTCAGCTGCTGTTGCTCTGAGGGCAGGGCCACCTCTTCATAATTACAGCTTGAGGTGTCAGGAACTGACCCAGGCACTAGCCCTGGTGCTCAACAAATGCTTCCTGGCTGCCCTTGGAAGGGTCCCACAGAGGAGAAGGGAGAGCCCACAAGCCTCCAGGCTCCCAGTTCCCTCTCTCATCACCGAGTGGCTGAACTTCCTCATCAACGTGCCCAAGGAGCAACCAGAACATTCTGGGGAGGGCTGAGATGCAAGGCTTTCCCGACTTCCCAGGCAAGGCATAACTCCTCATGGGCTTTCACAGCCCCAGAGTGGGCACTGTTTGACCTATTTTCTCTAATGATATCTAGGCCATCCTTATCATGAGGGGGAATACATGGCACCCAAACACTATAATGCTGGGGGGTTTGAGAGCCTTCTTTAGTCTCTCCAAATCCTCTCCTCACCCGCTGGCTGCTGCTGGGAATGTAGGGTGAGGGCAGCTTCCACTCATGGTCAGAGATGAGGCATGGAACACACATGCCCTGGTAAAGAGGCTTAAATGCACCCACTCCAAGGTACCACACTGGATGTTTTGGTGGAAGCCGATTCTAACAGGAGATGCATCTGTCATAATCCATGGCTGCAGTTTC
Source organism: Cacajao melanocephalus (assembly GCA_963573385.1). Lineage (NCBI taxonomy): Eukaryota > Metazoa > Chordata > Mammalia > Primates > Pitheciidae > Cacajao > Cacajao melanocephalus. The sequence goes on from CAUYLG010015478.1 coordinate 1,553, forward strand.
ACAGTTCACCAGTAAGTAGCTCAATTTAATGATATGACAGCCTAACAGTCCCTGACATTTGAAGTTTTGATGTCAGGAAAAAAGGAAATGTTGCTCTAATTCACCAGTTCTGTGAGTCTGACATGTGGGATACATTAATTTTGTTTCAAAGCTGTTTCCCCAGCTGGCTAGCAAACCAGAAAATTAAGCTCTTCGTTGCATTTATTAATTTGACTATCTTTGTCAAGGTCTCTTGTGAAGAGTTTGGCAAACCAAGGCCCTTGGTGTTCCCTCTGAGAGTTACAGTGCCACAGCTGGCAGACTCTTCCACAGAACCCAAAGTGGGAACCAATCCAGAGAGAAACACTTGCCTTTTCTTCCTGATGCAAAATGTAGAAAATGGCACCTTCTAGCCCTTTCAGAGACTCTAGGAGGGGCCAGAGGAGCTATGCCGTGAATGAGGATCATTCTTCTTCTCTCCTCAGGGGTTCAGGTGGAAAGAAAGGTAGGCCACGCTGGCACCTGCTTTTTCTTTAATTAATTAATTATTTTTTGGAGATGGAGTCTTGCTCGGCCGCTGAGGCTGGGGTACAATGGCAATCTTGGCTCCAGGATTATTCTGCCTCAGCCTCCTGAGTAGCTGGGACTACAGGCATGTACCACCACACCTGGGTAATTTTTTGTAATTTTAGTAGAGATGGGGTCTCACCATGTTGGCCAGGCTGGTCTAGAACTTCTGACCTCAGGTGATCCACCTGCCTTGGCCTCTCAAAAGTGCTGTGATTACAGGTATGAGGTGCCATGCCCAGCTGGCTTCCTACTAATGTCTTTACTTCCTAGGGGTGAAATTCCATGACCAAAAGATGCTGTCCTTAAACTCATTGAGTTGGCAAATTAGGAGCACTAATGAGTTTCACAGAATCTAAAGCCCTCAGTTTAAGAAATACTTAGGCTGGAGCAAATCAAACTAAATGGCCACACCTATAGGTGAAGTGTGACATTGCAGCCCAGCTCTGTTACCTACTATAGTCTAACCAGGGAGACTGAAGGCATGGAATTTCTATGAGTTAACTTCAAACCAATGCTACAGAAAGAATTACCTGTACAAACGATTTTTAAAAACTTAAAGACAACCTAATCCCATAGACCTTATCACTTTCATCACAGCAAAGTTATGAGATAGGCAGGGCATCTCCAGTTCAAAGATGACAAAACTAAGGTATGAAAAGTTTAGATGATTTTCCCAAGTTCAGAAAATCAGGTAATAGCAAAACCAGGCTTAGATCCTAACAATTGATTTTTTGGCTTGAGGGTGGTCTTTCTCTGTCACCTGGAGTTCAATGGTGCTGAAATCATGGCTCACTGAAACCTTGAACTCCTGGGCTCAAGCCCCCACCTAAGTTAGCCTCCTGAGCAGCTGGGACTATAGGTGTGTGCCACTATGCTCTAGTAATTTCTTTTTCTTTTTTTACAGACAAGGTCTTTCTATGTTGCCCAGGCTGGTCTTGAACTTCTAACCTCAAGCAGTCCTCCTACCTCAGCCTTCCAAAGTGCTGGGATTACAGACATGAGCCACCACACCCTAAATTTTTGATTCACAATCTGTTTCTATTAGACTGCAAGGAAAGATGGACAAGAGTAAGAACAAGCACCCAGAGGAAAAACAGACCTGAACATATCTCCTGGCTGCCTCCACATCCTCCTGGTTAGAGGGATCTCTGGGTTCAGCCCAGTCACTGTTGATGGTGATGGAAATCATACCACCTTGACTGGCGCGGTACACATCGTTGTACAAATGCCAGGCCTCAGCATGAGCCTTTATTAGGTTGTGGCCAACAATGTAGGGGGCAGTGCCAGGCCTAAAGGAGATTCCTGGAAACATACACATGGACATCAACAGATAATGGAGAGAATGGATGTGACTGAGAGTGTTAGTCCCTGCCTGCAGCTGTGCCCTCTGTTCGGGAGAAGGGATGTAGATTCTGACATTAGGAAGACGGGCATTCAAACCCTGGCTCTCCCTCTTATTAGCTGGCTGTGTAACTTTGGGTTACAGAGTGGCTCATAATGTTGCAGGCAAAATACCTATAATAGAGACACCCATCACAGAATCTAAAGCCCCCAATTTAAAAAATGCTTAGGCTGGAGCAAATCAAGTCAAATAGTGACACTTAAAGGCGAAGTATAATGATGAATATACTAATTACTCTGATTTCATCATCACTTATTGTATACATGTATCAAAATATCATTTTGTACTCCATTCATATGTATAATTACACATATCAACAAAAGATAAAAGAAAAAAAAAACCCTTAGGGTCAGATGTGTTTTATAATTACGTTTCCTTTGAGAAAAGTACCTAACAGGCCCATGGGCCCAGGACAGCTGTCCATAGTCAAGCACACTGACAACCTCTGCAGCAGAACTTAGGAAGGTTCAGTCAGTGCCATAAACACCATGAGCAGCCTCCTGTTGGTTTGAGTCAGGTTTCACTACTATTAAATGAGCTCAGGTCAGCCAAACCAATCGTCAGAACCTTTGGGATTTGGGAATTGTGGAAAACAGACTGTAGACCTCTACAGCCTGACAAACTGTCCTTTCCCACATCAATTTGCACACATCTCTATCTCAGAGACTTTCTAACCTGAGGCCAATCAGAGTCACAGAGCAAAAAAATAAAGCCACCTTGAGGTACTGAGATGTGAAATTCACGTTTAGCAATGCAAAGTCAGGAGGGAAACCTCCACGGCTCTGAGTAAAAGGCAGGGTTTTGGCCATGGGACTTTCTTGGCTGCCTCCTCCTGTGCCATCCAGGTTTCAACTCTCAATGTGCTAAGAATGCCAAGTTCCAAGGAGCCGACGAGCCAGGCCTGGGACCTACCTGGAGCTGCTGTTCCATAGCCATAGCCCTGGTAAGCAATGACAAAGGGCTCATTCAGTGTGATCCAAAACTTCACCTTGTCTCCCAGCCTCTGGAAGAGCACATCTGCATACTCCTTAAACCGCTGCACAATGGTCTCATTCTCCCAGCCTCCTATATCCTGGAGTGCCTGCGGTAGGTCCCAGTGGTAAATGGTCACCTGGGAAGAAGCCAGATCAGCTGTTCCATCAATTATGCTTTCCATGGGAAGCCCTGGGTTACGTGTGCCAGCATCAACGTCTGCTGCTAATCCTGAGAGTGACTTAGACAAAAAGGCTCAAAGGTTTTTTTTTTCCTTTAGGGAAGGGGTAAATTGCTTTCAGGGAGAACCAGATGGCTGAGATCAAGGTTGGGAAGGAAACTCTTTTATGTTTTTTGAATTCTGCATCATGTGAATTTACTGACAATTAAAAAGTTAAATTTGAGGTCAGGCACGGTGGCTCATGCCTTTAATCTCAGCATTTTGAGAGGCTGAGGTGGGTGGATCACTTGAGGCCAGGTGTTTGAGACCAGCTTGGCCAACATGGTGTAACTCCGTCTCTACTAAAAATACAAAAATTAGCCAGGCATGGTGGTGCGTGCCTGTAAGCCCAGCTGCTCGGGAGGCGAGAAACAAGATCCAACACTGCACTCCAGCCTGGGTGACAGAGTGAGATATTTAAAAAAACAAAAACTAAACTAAACTAAATTTGAAACCAGTATTTTGTTTACATGATAAATGCGCTCCCCTAGCCCCACTGGCTCCTGCATGTGGCCTTTCCAAAGGCCTGGCCAGGGCCCACCGTACCTGGGGCTGGATGCTGGCAGCCAGCAGTGCATCGATGAGCCGCACATAGTAGTTCAGGCCCGCTTCATTGATGTACCTGGTGGTTCCATCAGGGAGGATGCGAGACCAGGAGATGGAAAAACGGTAGTGGGACACGCCCAGGTTCTGCAGTGTGACCAGATCCTCAGCAAGCTTGTGATAACTGTCACAGGCCACGTCTCCAGTGGCATCATTCTCAATCCTCAGTGGTGTGTGAGAAAATGTGTCCCAAATGCTGAGTCCTTTGCCATCTGCTCTCCACGCACCTTCGATCTCAAGGTGATAAGACATGGTCTAATTAGGTCATTCAGTCAAGCACTCACAGGTTCCTTTCTGCCACTGGGTTAGTCCCAACTCAGGATGCTTCTCAGCATCACCTCCTCTGGGAGTCTGCTCTGCCCGCCCCCCGCCTCAGTCTCGGCACTCCCCCGGCTTTCTCTACACATATGGCATGGCCACTCCTGCACAAAGACAGACATAGGCAGAAGATGGAAAGCAAGAACCACCACTAACTGCCAGGCAAGTTGCTCTTCCTTTTTGTATTCCATTTTTCTGGGAAAAAATAAAACCATCCTATTTTCTGTATGAGTGAGCCTCATTTGGCATGAATATGGTAGCAGTGTGATGTTATTAGGGCATCAAAATAAGCTCAGGCCCATGCTGAAAGCCAAAGTGAGCAAACTGCCAGCTTGGAAAGATCTAGCTGAGGAATAAAGGGGTGCAGCAGGGACTCATCATAGTCATGGGCTGTAGAACAGTATTTTGGTCAATGCTGGACCCGATAAATGATGCTGGCCACATAAGAGTATAACGGAGCTAAAGGCCAGACGCAGTGGCTCACGTCTGTAATACCAGCACTTTGGTAGGCCGCAGCAGGCGGATCAAGAGGTCAGGAGATTGAGACCATCTTGGCCAACATGGTGAAACCCCATCTCTACTAAAAATACAAAAAAATTAGCTGGACGTGGTGGCACATGCCTACTCGGGAGGCTGACGCAGGGGAACTGCTTGAATCCAGGAGGTGAAGATTGCAGTGAGTTGAGATAGCACCACTGCACTACAGCCTGGGTGACAGTGCAAGATTCCGTCTCAAAAAAATAAATAAAAAGATTATAATGGAGCTGAAACATTCCTATTGCCTAGTGCTGTTGTAGCCATCGTAATGTCGTAGAGCACTACATTAATGTTTGTGGTGGTGCTCGTGTCAATAAACCTACCATGTGGCCAGCAATATAGAAGTATAGCACATGCAGGCCAGGTGCTATGGCTCACATCTGTAATTCCAGCACTTTGGGAGGCTGAGGGAGGAGGATCACTTGAGGCCAGGAGTTCGAGACTAGCCCTAGCAACATAGCAAGACCCCCGTCTCTACAAAAAAATTAAAAATAAAAAGTTCACTGGGTGTGGTGGCATGTGCATGTAATTCCAGCTACTGGAAAGACTGAGTGATCCTCCTGGCTCAGCCTCCCGAGTAGCTGGGACTACAGGCACACACCACTACACTTGGCTAATTTTTTTTGTTTTGTAGAGATGGGGTTTTGCCGTGTTGTCAGGCTGGTTTTGAACTCCTGCGTTCAAGCGATCCTCCCACAGCACTGGGATTGCAGGTAGGAGCCACTGCACCCAGACCAATGTGCTTCTTTTAAGCTAAACATTATCACAAAAGAGTAAAAAAGTTAAAAAAATGAAAAAGTTAATAAAGTAAAAATGGTACAGTAGGCTAAGGTTAATGCATTATTGAAGAAAGGCATTTAAAAAATAAATTTAGGCCAGGTGCGGTGGCTCAAGCCTGTAATCCCAGCACTTTGGGAGGCCGAGGCGGGTGGATCACGAGGTCAAGAGATGGAGACCATCCTGGCCAACATGGTAAAATCCCGTCTCTACTAAAAATACAAAAAAAAAAAAAATTAGCTGGGCATGGTGGCGTGCGCCTGTAGTCCCAGCTACCTGGGAGGCTGAGGCAGAAGAATTGCTTGAACCTGGGAGGTTAAGGTTGCAGTGAGCCGAGATCATGCCACTGCACTCCAGCCTGGTGCCTGGCCACAGAGTGAGACTCTGTCTAAAAAAAAAAATAAATGAATAAATAAAATAAATTTAGTGTAGACCAAGTATGCAGTGGTTCATAAAGGCCACAGTAGTGTATAGTAGTAATGCCAAGGCCTTCCCATTCACTCACCCCTCACTCACTGACACACCCAGAGCAACTTCCAGACCCACAGGCTCCATTCATGGTGAATGCCCTGTTCAGCTTTTATATCTTATTTTTACTGTGCCTTACTACATTTAGATATACAAATACCACTGTGTTACAAATGCCTACAACGTTCAGTAAAGTAACAATCTGTACAGGTTTGTAGTCTAGGAGCACTGGACTATACCATGGTGTGTAGTATGCTACACTATCTAGGTTTGTGAAAGTGTACTCTGTGTGATGTTCACACAACTGTGAACTCGTCTAATGTCACATCTCTCAGAGCAAATCCCTGTTGTGAGCGAAGCATGACTGTATTTGCGTGTCTTTGCCCAAGTGCTTCTGCCCAGGCTCCCCCTGCTCCATCTGGCATCTCAGGACAGCCTGCCTCGCCATGCTGGTCTGGCTAAATTTGGGGCTGTGAAGAAGGTAGGCTGTCTGGAAGAGGCCCTCCCAGACCCCACACTGCCCTCCATGGGTCTGCTGGAATCTCCTGTTCATGCATCTGCCCTTCCCAGCACTAAGCCTAGAGCCTGGTGCAGGGCAGGTGTGCGGTCAATGGTGTCCCACCACCCGGAACTCCTCACCTGATATGCAGCAGAAGCCGCACTCCAGATGAAGCCCTCAGGAAACCATCCATACACAAACTCATCCTCCTTGGGCAGTGGCATGCCGTTGTTGGTAATCACCTCTGTGTAGTACCTGGCAGAGGCTCTTGCTGTGCGAGGCCTGTTCGTGTTGTTGAAATCAACATGGTACAGTCCAAACTTGACTGTGTAGCCATGCAGCCACTCAAAGTTGTCCATCAGAGACCAGGCGACATACCCTCGAAGGTCTACACCATCGAGCCTGTAGGCTGGGAACATCCCAAATAAAGCAGAGGAGAGCTTGACACCAGGAGGCAGAACCTCCACGCAGTCAGCCTCGTGCTAGCTCCTCAACTCAAGGCTGTCATCCTAAAAGTGACATATGCTGTGACAGACCAACAGATCATCTGTTGATCTTACTTTTTTGCCATCACTGTGACCCCACAGCAAGCATTAATGACTGATCATCTCCAAATTGAATTCTTCTGTTGGGGTAAAGGAACATGCCTCAAATTCAAGAGCCGCAGCCCACTTAGGAAGTTAAGCCCAATGCACATGTAGTCCCAGCAATTGGGGAGGCTGAGGCAGGAGAATTGCTTGAACCTGGGAGGCGGAGGTTGCAGTGAGCCAAGATCGCACCATTCCATTCCGGCCTGGGTAACAGAGTGAGACTCTGTCTCAAAAAAAAAAAAAAAAAAGATCAATGAAACAAAAAGTCGATTTTTAGGCTGGTGTGGTGCTCATGCCTGTAATCCTAGCACTTTGGGAGGCAGAGGCAGGCGGAACACTTGAGGTCAGGAATTTGAAACCAGCCTGGCCAACATGGTGCAACCCCGTCTCTACTAAAAATAAAAAAAAAATTAGCCGGGCATGATGGCCACTGCACTCCAACCTGGGTAACAGAGCAAGAATCCATATCAAAAAAAAAAAAAGCCCCAAAATGTGAACTTACAAAGTTTCTTGTTCTGGGGTGCATGGGATAAGCTCTATGAAGGCAGAAATCCATGTTTTATTCACTGCTGTAACCCCAGCACCTAGAATAGAACTTGTCACAGTAGTTGCTCAGTAATGAATGAATGGGCCCATGACAATATAAATACTCTGCCAGGAACCCTGTGTGTGTTGTGTTTGTGATTTTCCTCTGCAGAGACAACCACAGCCACTTTTTGTCCAGCTTCTCAAGGAACATATAACCCCCAAATAGATAAAGAATTATGGAGTTGGGACCCAAGAGAAAGACTTGTGGATGGTTCCTACACCATTCTGCAAACCATTTCGGGCACATGACCCAGAGAATGTTGGAAGGTTTCTTTAAGGGAAACTGAACCCTCACATACCTTTCAAAGCCTCATTGATGTAGGTTTTGTGGTAAAATATCCTGTCGGTATCCTCCTCTTTTGAACTGGTCAGCCCCACTCCGTTTTCAGTGATGTAAATGGGGATGTCACCATACTCTTCCTTGATCCAGTTCAGGAGCCTTCGCATCCCCCAGGGCGCAGCTCTGTTTATTGCTGTAGAAGGCCATGAAGGGTCCTCCTCCTCGGCCATCTCCTGGTCATCTTCATAGGAGGGTGGGTTTAGCCTGGGTGTTTTGTACTGCACAATTCTGGAGGAGTAGGTGTTGAGGCAGAAGATGTCAGCTGTTGCCCTGATGAAGCTCTTCTCTTCCTCAGTGAAGCTTGGCAGGCGGGAGGTGGCTAAGTGCTGCAGTTCACTCCTGTTCCCCACTTTCCACTTCATGGCATCAGGATAGTCTCCGTTTCTAAAAATGGGGTGTGCAAACCAGCCCAGAGAGAACTGTAGCATTCGGTCAGCAGCTTCCACATCTCTGGGGACCCCCGGTGACTTGGGCTCTGCCCAGTGTGTACTGATGCTCAAAGAGATGACCCCCTTCTGCTCCTGCCTGTATTTCTCATCGTACGTGTGATAGACTCTCGCATGGGCTTTGATAATGGCATGTCCTATCCTATACGGTGCCGAGCCTGGGTCCTTCACCCCTGGGGGAAACTCCCCTGAGCCATAACCCAGCCATGCCAGATACATGGGCTCATTAAAAGTCATCCAGAACTTGACTCTGTCACCAAAGGTCTGGAAACAAAAGTCTGCATAGCTGTCAAACAATTCAATCAAAACAGGATTCTCCCAGCCTCCAATATCTTGGAGGGCCTGGGGCAGGTCCCAATGGAACAATGTCACCATGGGAAAGATGTTGCTTGCCACCAAGCCATCGATCAGCCTATTGTAATAATCAACCCCATGACTATTGATAGAGCTGTTTCTCCCAGTTGGGAAAATCCGAGACCAGGAGATAGAAAAGCGGTAGGCCTTCACCTTCAAAGCTCGGAGCATATTCAGATCGGCATCCAGCTGGTGATAGCTGTCACAGGCGATGTCTCCAGTGGCATTGTCTTTCACATTGCTCCCTGGGGTGTGGGTAAAGTTATCCCAGATGCTGGGGCCTTTGCCGTCAGCATCCCACCCGCCTTCAATCTGATAAGCAGAAGAAGACACGCCCCACAGAAAGTCATCCCGAAACGTCCCGTGGTAGAACAAATCTCTTTCAAACTTGGGTTGGCTGGAGAACTTTTCCCAAACCACTTTAGCCTTGGAGGGTACCTCAGACGGAAAAGTGAAGGCTCTGACTTTGGAGGGGAGGTTTGCTATATTAGGTGGTGGCAGTCTTTTTGCCACCTTGGTGAGGAAACCATTCTTTTCTATGATGTTGGTGAAAAAGTAGGCAGATTTCCTGGGAGTCCTTGACTTGCTGCTGTCACTGAAGTTGACATGGTGCAGGCCAAACCTCTGGCTGTAACCAGAGGGGCCTTCGAAGCCGTCAATGAGGGAACGAGCAATGTAAGAACGAACATCCACAGAGTCTTCCTTGATAGCTGTGAAGAAAAACAAAAATTAGATGTATTTATTTACGGATTTATTTAATTGAGATGGGGTCTCACTGTGTTGCCCAGGCTGATCTCAAACTCCTAGACTCAAGTGATTCTCCCAAGTCGCTGGGACTGACTACAGGAGTGAACCAGCACACCACTATTTTATTTATTTATCTTTTAAAGACTAGCCAGTGCATTAGTGAGAAGGGGGAGAAGGGTTCTAGAAGCCATTTGATCTGTAACTGGTTGTGAACAATCAATTGAGATAAGTTATTACCTTGGACCAGCAAGGACTTTCAATAAAATAGTTTTTATTGAAAAATTAGAAGTATAGTCTTTGTTACTAATGTTGCTTTTAAAAAGTGTTCCTTTTGACATGAAAGTTTTGGAGGTGACTTGGGTTACCCCCCAAATGTTAACCCCTTTTCCTCCTCAAAATGGATAAAAGGAAAATCCACAAGACCCTCACAAAACATTAGGCCACTTCTATGGCCATAAATCTCAAACCAAAGGAGGATCCCCATCTTAAAATAAATAGTGGAAGGGATGTGTCCTGTGTGTTACCACTAGGATGTCTTGGTTTTATATAGAATACATAAATCAATCTTCTTCTTTTGTGTGCGTGTGTGAGCAACATGGCTATTTATTCACCCGGGTGCAGGCAGGCTGAGTCTGAAAAAGACCATAAATCAATCTTCTAACAATGTGCTTTTGTTTTTCCTTGTTTATGTTTAGTAATTTGACATTAAATGATGATATATTTCATATTTTAAAAAAGAATTAAACCAGCCTGTTCAACATGACCAGACTCCATCTCTATTGGAAAAAAAAGAAAAGAAAAGAAAAGAAAGAAAATTAGCCTGGCATGGTGGCATGTACCTATAGTTCCAGCCACTTGGGATGCTGTAGTGGCAGGATCGCTTGAGCCCAGGAGGTCAAGGCTGCAGTGAGCCAAGATCATGCCAGTGTGCTCCAGCATGGGCACCAGAGCAAGACCCTGTCTAAAAACATAAAAATTAATATAAAGAAATAAATAAAGCCTAAAACATGTATTCCTTGGCACAGTGCATTGAATGGTGGCCCCCAAAAGATATGTCTAAATTCTATCCAGACACAGTGACTCACACCCGTAATCCCAGGACTTCTCAGAGGCTGAGGTGGGCGGATAACCTGAAGTTGGGAGTTTAAGACCAGTCTGATTAAGAAGGAGAAACCCCATCTCTACTAAAAATATATAAAAATTAGCCAGGCATGGTAGTACATGACTGTAAGCCCAGCTACTCGGGAAACTGAGGCAGAAGAATTGCTTGAAACCGGGATGTGGAGGTTGCCATGAGCTGAGATTGCATCATTGCACTCCAGCCTGGACAAGAAGAGCAAAACTCTATCTAAAAAAAAAAAAAAAAAAAAAAAAGTATAAATTCTAAATTCAAAATCTTTATACCAGTGAATATAACCTTATTTGGAAAAAAGATCTTTGCAGATGTAATTAAGTGAATGATCTCAAGATAAGAACATCCTGGATTAACTTAGGACTGACCTGTGAGATGAAACCTATTTGCCATACCTTTCCAATTAGAATAAAAAGACATATGAAATAGTATGCTAGGTAAGAATGAGGCCATAGACGTGGATCAACTGGATCAAAATCAATGACATAGAATATAGATTTTGCAGCCAATTAAAGGACATGAAGACCAGTGTGGCTGGAGCAATGAGGGAAGAGTTAATGGGTTGGAGTTGGGAGGAGCACTTGAGCCTAGGAGTTTGAGGCTGTAGTGAGCTATGAACATGCCACTCTATTCCAGCCTGTGTGACAGAGACCCTGACTCTTAAAAAAAGTCTGTGTGTGTGTGTGTGTGCATATATATATATATATATATATATGATGAGGCTTGATGACCGTGTGGGACTCAGATGGGCAGAATGTAGAAGGGAGGTATTCTAGGCAATAAGGACACTGGGTCAGGCATGGTGGCTCATGCATGTAATTCCAACACTTTGGGAGGATGAAGTGAGATTGCTTGAGCTCAGGAGTTTGAGACCAGCCTGGGGAATGTGAAGAGACCCCATGTCTTAAAAAAAAAAAAAAAAAAAAAGCCAGGCAATGTGGTGTACAATGTGGTCCCAGCTAATTAATACACTGAGGTGGGAGAGAGGATGGCTTGAGCTTAGGAGTTTGAGGCTGCAGTGAGCCATGTTTATGCCACTGCACTCCAGCTCTCTAGCTGGGCAACACAGCAAGACCTTGTCTCAAAAACAAAACAACCACAGAAGCGAAGACGTGAATGATAGGAATGAACCTTTGGGAAAGAGAGTTAGGAAGCTGATGTGAAGGACTCCCCACTATTACTACCAAAAACGCTTTCCTTGGCTCCATTTCCCTAGGAGACTTTCTTTGTCCCATTAAAAAAAACTGTGAAGACTTGGAGAAGTACCACCCACCTTGCAATCACTGGCATATCCATTGTTCTTACCCTTGAGCACCTCATTGATATATTGATTGAAGTAGTCTACTCTCAAGGAATCATCAAAGAGATCTTCACTTTCCCCTATGGGCATGCCATTCCCGGCCAGGTATATTGGAACTTCTCCTCTTGTATATTCCAGGGATACAAACTTCAACAGCCTCCTTATCCCCCAGGGCACCACACGAATCCAAGAGGATGAGGTCTGGGGCCATGCATGGTTCACGTGTTGGGAGAAGCCTCCGATGGTATTGTAGCTAGGGATGCAGGTGTTTTGTGGGGCATTACTGATGAGACGGGAGGTGTAATGAGACAGACCCAGAAAATCAGCGGAGCCTCTCAGGAGCTGCTTCTCTGCCTCTGTGAACTCGGGGAGTTGAGCCACAGGATGGGGGCACTGTCTGTTCATCTGTTGAATCTGGGTCCTCAGGGTGGCTGGGTAGTCTCCATCCACAAAGATGGGGTGTGCAAACCAGCCCAGCATGAAGTGCAAATAGCGCTCAGAGGCTCTCAGGTCCTCAGGCCTCTCTGGAGACAGGGGTTCTGCCCAGTCTGAATTCAGCACAATGCCCACATGCCCCTGCTGCTGCGGGCGATGGTGCTTGTTGTAGTGGTGCCAAGTTCTGGCATGAGCCTTGAGGACCAAGTGAGCCACCTTGTGAAAAAGTAAGAAGGAATACAGTGATTAGTAAAAACAACAATGCAACAACAGGACTAATGAACCAGTAACAGGTCAACAAGTCAATAAAGACAACAACAACGGAAGATGGCCAAATAGGAACAGCTCCGGAGTGTGGTTCCCAGTGAGAACAGTGCAGACGGTGAGTGCTCGCCACCTTTCCAAACAAGTTTTCACTGCCCACAGACCAGGAGATTCCTGGGCCGAAAAGCGCCACGAGTTTTCAGCACAGCGGTTTCAGCCAGTGCCCGGTTGGTGCACAGAAACTCACACAAGTCTGGGCGGCCGTTTCAACTGGTGCTTGGAATGCCTGAGAGACAGAGCCGCCCATTCAACTGAAAGGGAGGGGGCTGAAACAGGGAGCCAGGCGATCTGGCTCAGCAGGTACCACCCCCACAAAACAAGCAATCTGAAATGTTCTGGACTGAGAGTTTCGCAGCAAGCGCAGCTGGACCCAGGACGGTCCAGCTCAGTGGGAGGAAGGGTGATAACCACTACCGAGGCAGTCTGCCACTACAGAGACAGTTCACACAGCAGCTGGACAGAGCCTGTGGCAGCTCAGCAACGCCTCAACTGGCAGACTGTGACTAGACTACTCCATGTGGGGCAGGGCATCTATGAAAAAAGGCAGCAGCACGACAGGAACTTACAAATAAAGCCGACTTTCCTAGGACAGAGCAACTGGGAAAAGAGGCGGTTATGAGTTCAGCTGCAGCAGACTTAAAGGTACCTGCCCAGCAGCTCTGCACAGAACAACGGAGCTCCCAGCACAGCACTTGAGCTCCTACAAGGGACAGACTGTCTCCTCAAGCAACTCGCCGACCCCCGTATACCTAAAGAGACACCTCATAAAGGAGAGCTCAGGCTGACATCTGGCGGGTACCCTTCTGGGACAAGGATAGCAGAGGAAGAAACCGGCAGCAACCCTTGTTGTTCTGCAGCCCCCGCAGGTGATCCCCAGGTGAGCAGGGTCTAGAGTGGACCTCCAGTGGTCCTGCAGCAGAAGGGCCTGACTGTTAGAAGGAAAACTAAGAAGCAGAAAGAAATAGCTTTAACATCAACAAAAAGGACGTCCACTCAGAGACCCCATCTGAAAGTCAATTACAAAGACCACAGGTAGATAAAGCCACTAAGATGAGAAGAAACCAGAGCAAAAAGGATGAAAACACCAAAAAGCAGAACGCTTCTCTTCCTCCAAGGGATCACAACTCCTCACCAGCGAGGGATCAAAGATGGAGAATGAATCTCATGAACTGGCAGAAACAGGCTTCAGAAGGTGGGTAATAACAAACTTCTCAGAGCTAAAAGAACATGTGCTAACTCAGTGCAAAGAAACTAAGAACCTAGAAAAAAGGTTAGATGAGATGCTAACTAGAATAAACAGTTTAGAGAAGAATATAAATGACTTGATGGAGCTGAAAAACACAGCACAAGAACTTTGCGATGCATACACAAGTTTCAACAGCTGAACTGACCAAGCAGAAGAAAGAAAGGATATCAGAGACTGAATATCAACTCAATGAAATAAAATGAGAAGGCAAGAATAGAGAAAAAAGTGAAAAGAAATGAACAAAACCTCCAAGAAATATGGGATTATGGGAAAAGACCTAATCTATGTTTGATAGGTGTACCTGAATGTGACAGAGAGAATGAATCCAAGCTGGAAAACACTCTTCAGGATATTATCGAGGAGAACTTCCCCAACCTAGCAAGGCAGGCCAACATTCAAGTCCAGGAAATAGAGAGAACACCACAAAGATATTCCTCAAGAAGAGCAACCCCAAGGCACATAATCGTCAGATTCACCAGGGTTGAAACGAAGGAAGAAATGCTAAGGGCAGCAAGAGAGAAAGGTCGGGTTACCCACAAAGGGAAGCCCATCAGACTCACAGTGGATCTCTCCACAGAAACCTGACAAGCCAGAAGAGAGTGGGGGCCAATATTCAACATCCTTAAAGAAAAGAACTTTCAACCTAGAATTTCATATCCAGCCAAACTAAGCTTCATAAGCGAAGGAGAAAGAGGAAATCCTTTATAGACAAGCAATTGCTGAGAGATTTTGCTGCCAACAGGCCTGCCTTACAAGAGCTCCTGAAAGAATTACTAAACAAGGAAAGGAACAACCAGTACCAGCCACTCCAAAAATGTACCATAATGGTAAAGACCATTGACGCAATGAAGAAAATGTGTCAACTAACGGGCAAAACATCCAGCTAGAATCAAAATGGCAGGATCAAATTAACACATAACATTATTAACCTTAAATGTAAATGGACTAAATGCCCCAATCAAAAGACACAGACTGGCAAATTGGTTTCTCCCACAACATGTGGGAATTCAAGATGGGATTTGGGTCGGGACACAGCCAAACCATATCAGGGTATGTGGTCTCTAGACATAAATTTCCACTTGCACCATCTCTACCTTCTCATTTCATTCTTCCCCATGATATTAGACATTTTTGTCCTTGGCAGTCTCAGAGGTCAGAAGTGGCACCTTCACCCCAGGGCAGTTATTTCCCTTTCTTTGGTTACCAAAGACAGACTACAGTTTTTCTTTGGGCTAGCAGCCATTTGCACATCTTCTCTGACAAATTTTCTTCTGGTTGCTTATGCTCCCAAAGCATCTACCTCCTAAGTCCACTTTTTTTTTTAAATAGTCACTGATATTCATTTCATCTGTGCTTTGAGAATGCATGAAATTAATACAGAGCAGGTAGATGGGATGAGTGTAATTGAAGTAAGATTTTTCTTTTGAGTATTTTCTTGCCAGCTTCTCTTATTCTGATAATAAAAAATTTAACAAAACTTTCTTTTTAATTTAGTAAAAGAAAGCATTCTAGGTAAGAAAAAAATGCATGTTTTCTAAAGAAAATCATTTGTTTCAGTAGAGAGATGACGCTACCTTCATTGTCCAGATTTGCACTAAGTACAAAATGTGTTTGATTGGCTACATACATAATAAAAGTTTTCAGGATTTTTAAAATAAAATGAATGCACCTGACCTGGAACATGTATCATACTATCCCCCTCACATATAACCTACTGTAGTTCACTGGGCCTTTTAAACATCCTTCAATCCAAGGGGCCACAAGTGGTATCTCCACTCTGACTGGTGTTTGCCTCTTCTTTAATTACCAGGGAAGGTCTCCTGCACTCTCTGCCCCACCTCCCCACAGCCAACACACAAACCCTAGGCATGCTTGTTCTCTGCCCTTATTTACAGTACTCAAGTGGAAGCTGTCCTGGACTCTGTCTACTTTATCCCACCTAACTTGGGGAGCACAGTCTACTGAGCCTTTCACCCCTGAATTCCACATCTCTAGAGCCCTAGGAGGTGCCTTTCCTTGCTGCAGTGTTCCTGACTGCCAGTCCATCTCCCTGCTGGCCCCTCAGCCAGGCTTAGGTCAGTGTTTAAGAAGCTCTCACCTGCTGATCACATTGATTAACCTAGATCAGGTGTTCTCAACTGAGATGTTTGTAAACCACTTGAAATTGCATCAAAGTTACCTGTGAGTGTGTGTATGTGTGTGTGTGTACACATGTCTATTAAAATCCTTTGCCAATTTTTAGGTCCTGGTGTGATGACTCACACCTATAATCCCAGCACTTTGAGAGGCTGAGGTGGGTGGATCACTGGAGCTCAGGAGTTCAAGACTAGCCTGGGCAACATGGTGAAACCCCATCTCTAAAAAAACATAAAAATAGAAAAAAAAATTCTTTACCAGTTTTTAAATTGTATTATTTGTATTTGAATTGTATGTTGCTGTTGAGTTGTAGAAGTTCTTTATGTATACCAGATACTTGAATATATAAATTTGTAAACAAAATAAATACATAAATATACCCATCTTATCAGATACATGATTTGTAAATGTTTTCTTCCATCCTGTAGGTTGGCTTTTCACTTTCTTGACAGTTTCCTGTGATGCACTAAAGTTTTAAATTCTGATAAAGTTCAATTTATCTATTTTTCGTTTTGTTTATCATGCTTTTGGTATCATTTCTAAGAATTCATTACCAAATACAAGGTCATGAAGATTTCTTAATATGTTTTCGCTGGAAAACTTAGTTGTTTCAACTCACTGTATTGGTGTCTGAGCGTTAGAAAAAGCAGGCACCTCTCCTAGACTTCACAGACTGATTTCACGAAGAAGACCTCCACCAATCTCCCTAGCTAGAGATTTTGGAGACTTATAACAACTCTTTCCCTCCCCGTGGGGAAACAGACAACTGCAGTTTTTTAATCCTCTCACTCTGTGCTGAGCTATGGGATTGGGAGAGGATCAATGGTGTTTCTCAGTCCAAGCTGCCATTTTCATTCTCTTTTGGGCATCTGGAGCTCCAGGCCTAGCAATACAATGCTATTTCTTTGGTCAGCTTCAGAGAAATTGGGGTGCTGATCGCCTCTCCCTCCCTAGGGGAAAGCTGAAAGCTGGAATTTTTCATCTGTTAGTTTTGTGCTTAGCAGGGGTGAGAATAATGGAATCACCAGCCACAGCCACAACCTCTGCTCTTCTTTGGGTGGCTAGACTATGCTGAAGTAATCAGAGCTCCAAGACTGGCAAGACAGGAGCCAGTCCTCTGTGCAACCCCGTGGAAAAGTAGGGATACTGGCCATGTCAACCAATCCTTTCTATCCCCTGGATGAAGCTGGAAGTTAGAGGGTTTCTTTCTGACTATACGGCACTGAGCTGGGGGCAGGGTATCTAAGAGAGGGTGTCCCAAATCTCCCCATTAACTTATGTGAGTCTGGTTTTGCATTCTCTCAGAGTGCAGGAGCATTTCAAATAGCTTCTGATTTATCACAAAGGAAATTTGTGAATTGTTGCTGAAACAGCATATTTGTTAGCAAGGAAGGAGAGCTTTCTATAATGCCGTCTAGCTGACGTCACTCCTTTTATTTTCTTTATCTTTGTTCTAATTTCTACTATTTCTTTCCTTCTGATAGCTGGATGTAGTTTCCCCTTTTTTCTAGTTAATTCAGGTATAATGTCAGGTTACTGACTTGGAATCTTAATGCTTTTTAAATATAAGTGTTTAAAGCTATAATTTTCCTTCTGAGCATTGCCTTTGCTGCATCCTATATGTTTTGATAAGTTGTGTTTCAATTTTAAGCCATCTCAGAGTATTTTCTACTCTTATAATTTTTTCTTTGAGCCATTGGATTTTAAAGAGTGTGTTGTTTAATTTCCACATATGTGGAATTTCCAGTTTTCTGTTATTGACTTCATGTTTCATTCCATTTTGGTTGGAGAAAATGCTTGTATGATTTTATTGTGTTTAAATTTATTGAATTTTGTTTTACGGCCTCAATATAGTCTATATGCTAGATAAGACTATATTGAGGCCGCAAAACAAAATACACACAGTTTTATCTTCCCCTAAAAAGAATGCGTGTTTTTCTGTTATTAGGTGGGATGTTTTACATATGTATGTTAGGACTAGTTGGTTTATAGTGTTGTTCATGTCCTCTCTTTCCTTATTGAATATCTATCTAGTTGTTCTGTCTGTTTTTGAGAATAGAGTACTAATCTAACCCTATTTGAAGCAAGAAAAAAAGTATAAGAAAGAGAATAAGATACTGAAATTTCCAACTGTTATTGTATAACTATCTATTTGTCCTTTCAGTTTGTCAGTTTTTGCTTCATGTAATTTGGGCTCTGTTATTAGGTACATATATACTCAAAATTATAGTATCCTCTTATTGGATTGTTGCTTTATCAATGTATAATGTTCTTCTTTATTTCTATAACAATTTTTATTTAAAGTCCATTTTGCCTGGTATTAGCATAGCCACTTCAGCTCTCTTTTGGTTGTTATTTACATGGAATATCTTTTCTCATTCTTTCACTCTCAGACAATTTGGTCTTTGAATCCAAAAAGAGTCGGCCTTAGACAGTGTAGAGTTGGATCATGCTTTTTCAAAATCTATTCTGCCTATTTGCCTTCTGATTGGAGAGTTTAGTTCTAATAACTATGTTTTCTAGTTTCTGTATTTGATAACTGTGACATCTGGGCCTTGTTGACCCTAAAGGGACTGCTCCTCCCAGGGTTAGCTAATTCCTAGACATAGCAAACAACTGAGCTGTGAGTACCCCTTTCATTTGCAGACCAACCAATCCAGAGCCCATACCACCAAATATTTCCTTTATCAGGCTTTCATATTCTGGACCACTATTCACCAGCTCTAATCACACTAGGGCCAGGTAGCAGACATCTAGAAACAGACTTTTATCCCTGAGCCATTGAAATAGTTCAAATTAGCCAATTCCAAACCCACTTATCTTACCATACTTGTTTCTCCTCACAAAAAACACAATAAAGCCTCTTGCCCTCATTTTTTCTTCACTTGCTCTGCCCATGACTGACCCTGGTGTTTCCTCATGTGGCCCTGTGTGCCGTGCTGCACTTTCTGTTTCTAGGGATCTGTGATTATAAAAACTTATTTCTTCATGACAATCATTTTTGTGTCAGTATATCTTACCATACTTGATTAAAACAAATCCTGGGTACTTTTAAAACACTAATAAAAAAAGAAAAGAAAAGAAAAAGAACACTAATTCATTTACAGTTAAAGTAATTATTGATAGAGAAGGATTTAATTCTGCCTTTTTGCTATTTGTTTTCTATGTATCTGTACGTTTTTTGTTCCTCAGTTCCCCATTACTGCACTTTTCTGTGGTTAACTGAATTTTTTTCTTGTGTACTCATTTGATTCTGTTATTTCCTTTTTGTATATTTTTAAGTTTTTTTCTTTAGTGCTTTCCCTGGGGAACACAATTAACATCTTAACTTTGTAACACATTTTTCTTTTATATAACAATACCAATTTATTTTCAATACAAGAACTCTATTTTTTATAGCTCCATCCCACCTTTATGTTGTTATTGTTACAAATAAATATATTTTTACCTAGTGTGCATATTAACATAGTTTTATAATTTTTTAATGCATTTGTCTTTTAAGTCATATGGGAAAAAAAGAGGAGTTACAAACCATATATGCGACATTACTTGCTTTTATATTTTCCTGTGTAGCTATCCTTACTGTTGTTCTTTATTTTCTCATATGACTTTGACTTACATATCTTGCATTCCCTTTATTTCAGCTTGGAAGTCTTGTAGGACTTGGCAGAGGTCAGTAAATACAGATGCAAATGAATCTACCTTCTATAGTATAAATGTACATTAAGTTATTCAACCAATTCCCCATTAATTAACATGAAATTATTTCTATGTTTTGCCACTAAAAGCAATGCTGCCTGCAATGAACATGCTTGTATACATAGTTTTATTTTTATAAATTAGATGCCTGAAAGTAAGATTGCTTTGTCAAAAAGAATGTGTTTTTTTTACATTTCCTAGCCTCCCTTGCACATATGTTGTGGCTATAGAATGTAAGACTCTTATAAGGCTTATAAACAACCCCAGGTGATCCTTCTGCTATCCTTTTGGTAACCTTGGAAACCATGTATGCCATCTGGAATACCAGACTACAGGACAAATGCAGTCTAGATTCCCAAAAAAATCAATGGAGCAAAGCCATGCACGAGAGCCAATAACCCTCCAATGAAATTATGACATGAAATAATAATCAACTGGTTTTAAAAATATGGATTTTGCATTTAAAAAAATTAAGTAAGCATAGTCTAATCCATTCTAAGCATTTTAACTAAAGGTTATCATAGTGAATCAACTGTCTTACTGCCTTTATTCAACAATATTCCTGGAGATGCTTCAATATAAGAATGGCATTCTCTTTTTTTTTATTGTATTTTATTTCTTTTTTTTAAATTTTACTTTAGGTGTATACTATATCTAGCATTTCTCCCCATGTTATCCCTCCCCACCCTCCCCACCCCCGTTGTCCCTCCCCTATCCCCCTAACTGCCCCCAGTGTATGATGCTCCTTTCCCTGAGTCCACGTGTTCTCGTTGTTCAACACCCACCTATGAGTGAGAACATACGCTGTTTGGTTTTCTGTTCTTGTGTCAGTTTGCTGAGAATGATGGCTTCCAGATTCATCCAAGTCCCTACAAAGGACACGAACTCATCGTTTTTTATGGCCGCGTAGTATTCCATGGTGTATATGTACCACATTTTCTTTGTCCAGTCTATCATTGATGGGCATTTGGGTTGGTTCCAGGTCTTTGCTATTGTACACAGGGCTGCAATGAACATACGTGTGCATGCGTCTTTATAGTAGAATGGTTTATAGTTCTTTGGGTATATACCTAGTATGAGATTGCTGGGT
>CAUYLG010015479.1:0-54536 GCA_963573385.1 Cacajao melanocephalus
CGCCAAGGTAGTCCTCCAGACCCCACTGTCTGTTTGTCTTCTCTTCCGCGCACTCTCTCCTCCAGGTTGTGAACATCTCCGAGTTGGGGTGAGGCCTCCCGCAGGCCGGGAGCCTCCTGGCAGACGTGCCGGTCCCCGACATCATATGTTATGTAGCTAATAATTGATTTTAAATGCATTTGTCTTTTATTATGTAAGAAATAAAAATGGAGTTAGAAACTAAAAATATAACAATCCTGACTTTTATATTTACCTATACAGTTACCCTTACTACAGATCAACTTATTTTCCATACAGCTTTGAGTTACTGTCTACTGTCCTTTTCTTTCAGCAGGAAGAACTCCCAGCATTTCTTATAAGTCAGGTAAACTCCCTCAGGTTTTGTTTACTGGGGAATGTCTTAATTTATTCTTTATTTTCAAAGAATAGTTTTGCTAAATAGAGAATTATTGATACAGTTTTTTTTCTTTCAGCATTAAATATGTCAGCCCATTGCCTTCTGTCTCCATGTTTTCTGCTGAGAAATAGCTGATAATCTTAGTTAGAATCCCATGTATATAATGAGTCACTTCTCCCTTGCTGCTTTTAAGATTTTCTCTTTGTCTTTTCCTATCAACAATTGGATGATAATGTGTGTCAGTGCCGATCTCTTTGGGTTTATCTTGCTTAGAGTTTATTGAGCTTCTTGGATATGAAGATTAATGTCTTTCATCAAATTAGGGGAGTCTGCAGACATTACTTTTTCAAATAGTCTATCTACTCCTTTCTCTCTCTTATATGCTGGGGCTCCAAAAATGCATATGTTGATACACTTAATGGCATCCCATGGGTCCCTTAGGCTCTGTTCACCTTTTCTTCTTTTTTTCCTTTCTACTCCTCAGAATTGGATAATGTCAATAATCCTGTCTTCAAGTTCACTGATTCATTCTTCTGCCTAATCAAATCTGCTGTTGAACCTTTCTAGTGAATATATTATTTGTTTTTGCACTTTTCAGCTCCAGAATTTCCATTTGGTTTCTTTTCATAATTTTTATGTCTTTGTTGATATTCTCATTTTGCTCTTACTTAATAGTTTCCTTTAGTTCTTTGCCCATGGTTTTCTTGCATTCTTAGAGCATATTCAAGCCAGTTGACATAAATTCTTTGTCTAGCGGGTCCATGCCTGGACTTACTATTTTGTTGTTGTGTCTTGTGATTTTTGTTGAAAACTGAACATTTGACTATTATGATGTGGTGACTATGGAAATCAGATCTTTCCTTTCCCAGGGTTTGTCATTTTTTTTTTTTTTATTGTTGAAGGCTGAAGTCGTTCATTGTTTAGTGACTGTTCCAGATTATTTTTGCAAAGACTGTATTTCTTGTCATATTTAGTGACTAAAGTCTATGTTTATTTAGCTTGTGTTTAACTCGTGTTTTGACACATATTTTCTTAAGTACCAGGAGTTAAAAACAAACAAGTTTAAAAATCACTTCTACTCTTTGCAGATGAGCTCTGTGCAGTGGCACTACTTCAACACTTAGCCAGGCTGTTTACAACTCTGCCTTAGCCTTCACTTCCTGCTTGTTCTGAACCTAGAGATCAGTCACAGTGAAAGCTTAGGGTCCTCTCGGGTCGTTTCTGAGCATGTGTATGTTTTTCTAGATTCACCAAAATACACAGGCACATCTGAATGCCCTAATTTTTCAAAGACATTCTTCTTATCTTTTCCTCCCAGGCTTTAGGTAGCCTTTTTTGACTTTTGCCCCAGGTTGCTGTATGTTTTTCATGTCTTACAATGTTTTTGAGCAATGCCTACTGCTTTTCCACCCTGATAAGTTCTGAGTCAAGCAGAACACACAAGGGCACCTCACATCCATCAGTCATTCAGTGAGTCTTTACATAGGTTAGAACAGGCAAACACAATAATGTGCGAATAAAGTCTTCCGTGCTCCCTCTGGAATCAGGAAACAGGGTCCCTCACCGGCAATGTAAACTGCCGTCTTCAAGACCATGGCTGATCTGGGGAGGGGGTGGGGCAGGGAAAAGTAGAAATACCACAAAACTTCCCTGGCATTTAAAAGTTGCCTTTTTCTTGATTCGGCACTTTTGCTTATTTGCTGTAAAATTTTGTTTTCCAGAATTCTGACACAGTTGGCTCTGACAGTTTCTGCTTATATTGTCATATTTCTGTGCCATGAAGAGAGCTTGCTATTTTGTTGATCAGTCATGTTATTTTTTAATATTAAGAAGATCAAGTTTTTTTTTCCTTCTGTTTTGGATTATATGCATTTTGTAAAAGTTAATGATCAATACTCTTTTAATGCAAACAGATTAAAATAAAAGGCTCAGAAAATGTGAAAACTGAAAAGAACCTGAGAAACTGTCTAACTCATTATTTTTTAGTTAGGGAAAACATGTTCAAGGAACTAAAATGACATGTCCAATGACACAATCCTAAGTAATGGTAGAGATAACACAATAATCTACAGTTTCTTATTTCCAGTCTAGTACTGTTTCTGCCAACTAGGTTTAAACTCTCTTATTTTCCTAAAGTGGGTTTTTTCTTCCCCAATATTTATTCATAGTATAAACATAACATATAAGGAAAAATTTACAAACATCCCCTTGCCTCAATACAAATATTTATTTTTAGTTTTTTTAGTCCTTGCTTATATGCATACATTATTGTAAAACCAAATTATACTGCTTACATTGCAATGCTGCCTTTCTATCAAGTACAAATTATTTTGTTGCTACCTAGAATTTCATAATCATTTTTAATGTTTACATAATACTCCCTTGAGTTTATAAATCATTATATACTTCACCAATCCATAATTATTAGAAATTAGGGTTTCCTAATTATAAAAATAATACAACTGTATTGAAAATTTTTAACAGTTTGACTTCTTATTTTAAAAAATAATTTCTTAGGATTAAATTCCTGAAGAAGAGTTAAATCATGAACTTTAATATGCTTTTCCAAGTTAATTTCTAATTAGGTTATACTTAACCTTTCAACTATTATAAATCTCCCACCCCTGACCTTATAAGAATAAGGTTTAAGACTTCCTAATTGTATTTTAATTTTTAATAATAGCCACAATATAGGAGAATAGAAACATTTTTTTAAATATAAGGAAAACAAGTCATTTCATTTTTGCATTTTCACTGTTGACCTTTGTATGTATGATCATCCTTTCAAACTTTCACTCACAGATAATGATAGTGATTTATTCTTTTAGATAAAATAACTGTAATTATTTTCATATACACTTTAGCAGGCATTATAGCAAAACTTATCCAGAATAGAGTTAAAAAAATATTGTTGAATCTCTAATAGTATTCCGATTTGTCCATTTAAATTCCTGGTTAAAATAGCCATTTCAAATTCAGAACAATATATAAATAGTATGAAATGTTGATTCATCTATATCTCAGCTTATTATTTTAGATAGCTAAATTTCCCTGTAATTTCATGGCAAAACTAAAAGGTTATGCCTAAATGTTGGACTTTTGGGACTATTCTATAAAAAATTAATTTTCCAGATAACCAAATTTTATGCCTTTAAGCACATACTTTTATTTTATTTTGGCATTTTGAGGACATTTTACTCTTAAGCAAAGTATATTGAACACTTCCTCTACCTTAATGGAAAAGTATTCTGAACAAAAGTTGATCTTTCCTTGATTCAGGACTTCGTCACCATCTTAAACAATGTGTTATGTGGTAATATAAAAGAACCTGAAGAGCTAATAATAGTACCTGAAGCTAGTAAGATGTAAAGGCTTTTTACAACCATGCTAAGTGGTTCCAGTATGCTTTACTTTTAGGGAGTATTTGTTAATATCTTATTTATGTTTTCTCCCTGTCATGTAATGTATCTACCTCCAATTACCTCTCTATTGCCTGTTTCAAAAATGAGATGGACTAGGAAACCCAGGTAACAGAGTGTGAGTTCTCTGTGAAATTAAGAGCAAATGGGTTTTTATCTTTGGTAGAGTTCTCTTAAAACATTTTTTATAAATCCATTTCTATCTGTTAGTCACTGCTCATGATTAGGTGTAGAGCCAGACCCCAGGCCATCTCTCCCTCTGCACAATGCGGATAACCATGTCTACTGCTCAGAGTTCTGCCCACTGAGAGAATTTCTCTGCACCGCTGCCTTTCAGGGTCATCTAGGAGGGGGATTTGTAGTAGTCTTCTAGGGCTGCCGTACTAAAGTCACAAACTTGGTGGCTTAGACAATAGCAATGTATTATTTCACAGTTCTGAAGACCAGAAGTCCAAAATGAAGGTGTAGACAGGGTTGGTCCCTTCTTAGGGCTGTGAGGGAAGGATCTGTTCCATGCCTCTTCCTGAGCTTCTCCACTGCAGTAGCTTCTGGGGAGTTTGCTGGCAAGCTTTGGCATTTCTTGACTTGTAGAAACATCACCCTGATCTCTGCCTTCATCTTCACATGGCATCCTCCCTGACTGGTGTGCCTATGTCTAAATTTCCCCTTTTCATAAGGACACCAGTCATTTTGGATTAGGGCCCACTCTAATGACCTAATTTTAACTTGATTACCTCTGCAAAGATCCTATCTCCAAATAAGGTCACATTCTAGGGCACTGGGGTTTAGGAATCCACAGTATCTCCTTTGAGGGACACAGTTCAACCCACAACAGGATAGTGGCTGTCTACTTCTGGCTGGTGCCAGTATACAGAGCTGTAAAGAAGACCTGTGTTTTTCTTTCTTCATTAATGATCTTAGGGAACTCCCCAGCAAAGACAGAGGCAGGGCCATATGGGAGGCTGAGCCACCTGCTCATGGAATTTTCTTAGGCATTTCAGACCTGTTTGGGCTGGGTCTAATGTGAATTGTTTCCGTTTTGTTGGGGGACACTGCTGTGCTTATCCAGTTTTATGCTTTTTGGATCATAATCAATTCATAGTCAGTTCATTCAGGCTTTTAGTCACTACCAGGGCCCTTCACAGGCCGGGCTCTGCCTTTCCAGTGGAGGATACAGTGGGCTGAGGATGTTGTGGGTTTACTTTGAAGTTTGTGTGGTCTGCTGAGTGCTTCTTACTGTGTTCGCCAACCTCTGTGTAGCATCTCTGCCACCACAGACTTTTCCAGTATCTTTGGATCTGCTGAGTCCTAAGGTACAAGAGTTAGGGAAGTTTGTATGGTACCCTGGACCTGTGACAGAATCCTTGCTTATTCAAAACTGGCAACATTACTTTTATTTTTAAATGTTGAAGTAATTATAGGTTTGCATGAAGTCGCAAAGATATGTACAGAGAAATTCTGTGCACCTTTCCTCCAGCCTCTCTCAGTGTTGACATCTGGCATAACTATAGTACAATATCAAAATAAGAAATTGACATTGGTACAATCCACAGAACTTATTCAGATTTCACCACCCATTATATGAGTATTCATTTGATTGTGTGTCTGTGTGTGTGCGTGTGAGGGTGGGATGTATAGCTCTGTGTCTTTCTATCACATGTGTAGCTTCATGTAACCACCACCACAATCAAGATGCTTAACTTTGTTATCACCACAAGATTCCCTTGCAATGCCTCTTTACAGCCATATCTACCTTCTCCCCTCCCCCATCCCTAACCCTTGCAACTAGAAATCTGTTATCTCTATCATTTTATTATTTCACAAATGCTATGAAAATGGAACCATGCAGTATTCATCCTCTTGAGGTTGGCTTTTTTTTTTTCACTAAGCATAATTTCCTTGAGATTCATCCAAACTGTTGCATGTATCAATAGTTTGTTTCTTTTTGTTGTTGAGTAGTATTCCACAGTATAGATTTACCAGTTTGTTTAACCATTCTTTAGTTGAAGAACATTTGGGTAGTTTTCAGGATTGAGCTATTACAAATAGAACTGCTGTGAACATTTGGGTACAGGTTTTTCTGTGAATATGTGTGTTTTTTTTTTTTCATTTTTGTGCCCAAGACTACAAGTGTTGAGTTGTACGATAGTTGCACGTTTTGTTTTATAAGAAACTACCAAACTGTTTTCCAGAGGGGCTGTACCATTTTACATTGCAACCAACAGTGTATAAGTGGTTAATTTCTCTACATCTTCACCAGCATTTGGTGTCACTATTTCTATTTTAGCCATTCTGCTGTATGCGTAGTGATAGCTCATTGCGGTCTTAATTTGCGTTTCCCTCTTGGCTAATGACAATAAGCATATTTTCTGTTTTATTTTTTGAGACAGGGTCTTAATCCCTCTCCCAGGCTGATGTGCAGTCACGCGACCATGGCTCACTGCAGCCTCAACTTCCCAGGCTAAGGCGATTCTCCCACCTCAGCTTCCTGAGGAGCTGGGATTAAAGTTACACACCACCATGCCCAACTAATTGTATTTTTCTGTAGAGATGGGGTGTTGCTGTGTTTCCCAGGCTAGTCTCAAATTCCTAGGCTCCAGTGATGCGTCGCCTTGGTTTCCTAAAGTGCTGGGATTACAAACGTGAGCCACCGCACCCAGCCATAAACATCTTTTTATGTTTGTTTTACCCTTTTATGTCCTCTTCAGTGAAGTGTCACTTGGATTTTTTTTTAATGTTGAATTTTGAGAGTTTTTTTAATACTGTTTTAGGCACAGATTTTTAGTCAAATATGAGATTTTGAAATATATTTTCCCAGTCCATAATTGTCTTTTATCTTAATAGGGTGTTTAATCTTGCTTTATGTTTTTATGATGTCCAATTTTTAAACTTTTTTCTTTTATAGATGTGCTTTTGGTGTTAACTTTAAGAACTCTCTGCCTAGTCCTTTTAGAGTTTTACACTTTCCATTTAGATCCATAATTCATTTTGAGTTAATTTGTATACCGTACAAGGATTTTGTCAAAATCTTTCCCCAATTCTATGTCCAGTCGCTTCAGCATCATTTATTAAAAAGGCTATCCTTTTGCATTTGAAATGCTATTGCTATTTTGCCAAAGATTAATTGGTTATATTTGTGTACACCTATTTCTAGGTTCTTCATTGGTCTGTGCATCCATCCTTCTCCAATTACCACACTCTCCTGATCACTATACTTACATAGTTAAGCCTTAACACAGGGAGAAGTGATTCATCCCACCTTATTCTTTTTTTCAAAATAGTTTTGACAATTCTATAGTTGTTCCCTTCCACATACATTTTAGAATAAGCTCATCTGTATCTACAAAAACAACCTTGCTGAAATTTTGATAGGTGTTGTGTTAAACATACAGATCAATTTGGGAGAAATTGGCATCTTCATTAGGTAAGTCTTCCAATCCATGAACATAGTATGTCTCTCCAAGTATTTTGATCTTTTTGATTTTTTTCATCAGCAGTTTGTAATTTTCCTGTACCTAAGTATTTCATTATCTTTGGAGTCATTGTAAATATTATTGAGTTTTTATTTTTTTCCTGTTCATTGTTAGTGTGTAGAAATGGAGTTGATTTTTGTGTGTTAATCTTGTATCATTTGACCTTACTACACTGGCTTAGTAATCCTAAGAGGATTTTGGAGACTTATTTCTCAGGATTTTCTTCGTAGGCAATCATATCATGGGAAAGCCTTACTTTAACCCACTAAATAGGCTGTAGCAGCATGTGCAACTGTGACTTGGGTTTCCTCCAAGATCCAGAGAGGCCACCCTGCTTTGTGCCTTCCCCTTGATGGTGGCAGGAAAATTGTGTCTTACTTTAAAGAAGATATTCTGATATATACCAGACCCTTGAACTCCTTGGAACTTCATTGATGTGATAGGCCACTGAGCTTTGGGAGAGATTATTTCCAACTGCTGGCTGACATGTTGTACTAAGGCATCTAGGGTGCTTGCTACATTCCACTCACAAGTCCAATAGGCATTCTGTCACCAAAGCAGTGGACCTGCATGATGTCCTTTGGGATATCCAGATGATCAGAATACTTCTGGACTGTAGTATTATAATGTTCTATAGTCCCTGCTATGTGAAGGCAAACTGCTTCTCATTATTTTCTTTAACTAATGGAGAAGAGGGAAAATCCATTTGCTTTGTCCACACAGCTAGGGAGCTAGGGGCTGTGCTCCAGTAAAGATACCATCTAGAATTTCAGCTGCAAGTGACTTCACCATCTGACTGTGTGTGATGATCCACTGTTATCTTCCACAACTCATCAGGCTTTTTGCACTGGGAAAAGGTAAAAACCATCATTGCATTTGGGGATGCAGTGGAAACCACCATGCCTGTATCTTTCAGGTCTGTGATGGTGGCACTAATCTCTGCAATTGCAGGGATGTGGTGTTGCTGTTAGTTTACTATCTCAGTGGGAGATTATAGAGCAATTATAGAGGCTTCCATTTAAACCTCCCTAGCTATATTAAGACCTACTCTTAGGCCGGGTGTGGTGGTTCACTCCTGTGATCCCAGCATTTTGGGAGGCTGAGGCAGGTGGATCACAAGATCAGGAGTTCAAGACCAGCCTGGCCAACATGGTGAAAACCCATCTCTACTAAAAATACAAAAATTAGCCAGGTGTGGTGGTACGCATCTGTAATCCCAGCCACTTGGGAGGTTGAGGCAGGAGAATTGCTTGAACCCATGAGGCGGAGGTTGCAGTGAGCTGAGATTGCACCACTGCACTCCAGCCTGGGCAACAAAAGCAAGACTCTGTCTCAAAAAACAAAACAAAACAAAACAAGACCCACTCTTGACAGGCAGTGGCATGTAGGTGTCTGTGGATTCGCATCACTGAGGAACAGTCTCTAACAACCCTTAGAAGATATGGATATTCTCTTTTCCAAAGTGCTCAGTCACCTCGTTAGATGACTCTGGAGAAGACCTGGGGGAGATTCACACAAACATGTTGCAGAGTCCTTCCTCAAAAAGGCCTGGTGTATTTTTTGGCCAAAGAACTTTATCTGTGGACTGGCTAAGGTCTAGCACCTGAGTAAGAGGCTATAAATCATCATACTCAAGTCAGATTTCTGTTCCCCCAGACCTAGAATTTCCCTGCATGTATATGTTAAGCAACCTTTTAGTAGACTGTCTACTAGGTCACATTTGGGGATCCAGCAACTAATTAGCCACTGCCACAGATCTATGCAAGCCAAAGCCCTTTGTTTACCACCCCATCCCTGTGCTTATTGTGATAATTGTGCCCACTTGGTCTGCGAGGACTGCCGTCTGGCCTCTGCTGCTTCAGAATCTCACTATACTCACTGTGAACAAAGAATCTAATTCCATAATCTCTCACTAGTGTCATCATCTTGGAGAGCACAACCAAGGCAAAACTCCTTCAAGGATGCTGGCATCTCCCTTTTCAAGGTACTTTGGTGAAGGGAGTGTCTTCCAGGCTATCCCAGGGGATATGGTTGCTGAAGAAGGGATGCTAAGCAGATTGCACAAAACAGATCCTTATGAATCTTCGGATATCTTAGGTATCCTAGGAGAATTTTTCCTATCTGTGAATCTTTGGACCCTTTACATGTGCCAGGAATCTTGTCATTAACCATAGACCACTATTAAGCCCTCTCCTAACATTTGTGGTGACCAAGAAAAAGGTACAAATGGAGGATCACATACATATATTTGTAAATCAAAGTAAAAAAAAGTTTGGTCTTACTACCCTGAAAAATGTTACAATTGAGAAGGTTCATACTTCGGAGTCTCAGAAAAACTTTGGAATTCCACTCTGGAGCATGGTGGCACTGCTCCATGAGGAAGGGCCTGGGGGAGGAGCAGGTCTAAGAATTTGGCAGACTATTTATGCCACTCTCCAGTGCTTAAGCCACCACATTAATTCCTGAACTTGAGTGAGTGCACTCAAGTTAATGAATTCAGCTGCTTCCAGGGATGTATTAGGACCAGTGGATCCCAAGGTCATATGCCCAATGTCACACCTCCTTCATCATAAAATGGGTACCTTAGTCCAAGGTGATGTTATTTAAGAACCCCTTTAGTAAAGCAGGCATGTGTAAGCCCTCAGATGGTAATGCTGGATAGAAAACAAAAATGGATACAGTGGATACATTGGATAGAGAAGAAAAAAGTACAGTGGATAGAGAAGAAACACCCATATCCAGAGAAGATGCCAATCCCAGGATGAATCAGTGCTTCTTGCGTGATGGAGGAGTGTCATGTGATTAGCTGGCTTTTCTGTTCAAGAGATAGCACCCTATTGATGGCTCGGGTCCAGTCTATGTAGCTTTACAATCACTCAGTCAGAGGTGGCAATAATTAGATCAGCTTTGGTAAGAGAAAACTTATATTGTTGGGCTAACACGTGGTCTCACCTCTGCCACTGTGGCTACTCCACTCGTGGAATCACTTTACAAGCACTGAGGTAGCCAAAGACAGAGACTAGCTGACATCCACTGATTTATCATCTTATTTCACTGGGTTTTTCAGTATCTCCTCTGAAGTAGATACTTTCAGATACACATTGATGGAGAGACAAAGTTCGACAAGCTTATGCCCCCCATTACAGGTCATCTACATGTCTCTTTCCCACATCTCCTGGTCTCTACTCTTGCTCCTTTTGTTCATTTGTCACTACCCAGGAGTCCATGTATATCTTTACTTCAGGTTATTACTCCATCCACATAAAACTGATGATTAAGTGTTCTTACAGCTCTAGCTATTGGAAAGATTCTCCCCCACCATCACTACCTGATATTTTACTTTGGGCATAATGGATGTACTGCAGCAGTAGTCCTTACTGGCTCATGCCAGTGTGCCAACCTGACCCATTCATGAATTAGACCCACGTGTTTTCTTCCTCCTTTATCTGGTCATAGGGAAAATTTACAAGGTTTGAGCTTAGGTGTTGATGCAATGAATGTGAGAGTCTTGGAAGTTTGGGTCGCCTGTTTATGTAGCTTTTTTTGTGTCCAGGCTATTCATGAATGTGATCATCTCCTGCATCTTGGCAAGGTTTATCTCTTATGCTCTAGAACAATTCCTGAAAATTTTCTTCTTCTTCTTCACCATATCTAATTAACATGATGTTTTATCATTATGGTGGATGAGCACAATATTCTGTGCAATGTTAAAATGATCAAAGCCCCTATGGACTATATTGTAACAGAGGACAAGAGAGCTAACATAGCCCTGGAGTGAGACAAAGAATGTGTATCTCTGTCCTTTCCATATATATTGTCTTCATTTGTCCTTCTTTATTGATGAAGATTTAAAACATTACATTAGCCCAAACATTAGATCTGTTGTAATAAACATGTAGCAGCTGGCATGGCAGCTGTAATTGGAGCTACTACTTGGTTAAGTTTTCAGTAGTACATCATTATCCTCCACCATCTGTTTATTTTTTGCAGGAACCATACAAGTGAATTGAATGGGGGGTGTGATGGGAATTATCACCCCAACATCCTTTAAATTGTTGAGAGTGACTCAGCAAATGGTTCAAGAGTCATTATTTCTATTGATTTGCCATCTTGGTTGCTGGGGGAGGGTGCTAACTAAGGAGCTTTCACTTGCCCTTCCTATATAATGACTCTAATGCCCCAGGGCAGGAAAACAATGTGAGGACTAAGAGTTGCTAAGAAAATCCATGTCAATTATATACTCAAAGTTGGGGAAATCACCAGAAGGGGATGTTATGGATCCTTTAGAACCACTGTGAGACAGACTTGAGCAAGGACTTAATTTTTCACCATGCAGGGCCATGACTAGGGTGAGGCAAATGAGGCACCTAGCATGCAAGTTTTAAGGAAATACTCAGAGGTGCCAATTCTGCACTTGTATATTCCTGAGAGTGAGTGCCTCCCCAAATGTTGTGACCTCGGCACCTTGCTTGTCTCACCCTAGTCCTGGCCCTGGTGCTACATTCAAGTAGAGAGTTATTGCACATCCCACTACCTCCCCTACTTCTTGTATCTCATCCAAACCATAGGAGAGTCAGTAATTATGAAGCTTCAGCAGACCATGGGTTGTGACCACCCCACTTGTTACCATCAAATAGATGCTGTGGCCATCTGACTGAAAGATTCAGTCCCAGAATCCCATCCCAAGAGGACTCCTTTCTAGGACCATTCCTGACACCAGCTATGTTCATTTGGCTTGCCCCAGATGGCAGAGTCTATGACAAATATGTGGATGCAGGGAGGTAGGTAATCCAAGAAAGCGGTGATAAGAGGGTTTGGAGAGTAAAATCCAAAGTGAAGGAGTATTTTTGAGCTGTTATCTGTATGGGCAATTGAGGTTTAATAACTCTGAGAAATCATGAATTGTGTGCCTCAGAATTATCCCATTTGTGGAGGGGAAACTCCCTTGCAATTCAAGGCTGAGCATGTTCTCATGGTTCAGGAGAAAGCCCTGTGGCAGAAGAATGCTGAATGTTTGAGAGGGGAAGCAGTCAGTGTGCCTGGGACTGTCCTGCACAGCTGTGGCTGACATCAGAGCTGGGTAAGAAGATATGGCATGGAGTACCAAGAGCACCTTCTAATCTACTCTGTATCATTACCAGTAATAATTTGAGTACTTATGATGCCACCATATGTCATGGATTAACTGCTTTCTCATTTCTCCCAGGCAAGGAGTGTACATCCTTGCGCTCCTCAAATATGTGAGCAATCCAATTCTAGAATCGCATTCTGAGGGTCTGTTCTTTGGGGCCACTTTCAGTACAACTTAGGAATACAGATGACCTTCCCAAATTAGGTGATTTAAAGAGAGTTAATAAAGATACTTTTTACAAAGGTATGGATGGGGATACCACAAAGAAGAGTGTAGTGTCTTATGGTGAATAACAGCAGGGATATCATTACTTTCTTTAATGAAATGGAGAGAAGAGAAGGAGCCTTTACTGGAACCTGGAGACTGAACTGTGTGGTGAGGACCAACTAACAGATCCATGTGGGGGTCTGTCCTGCAGACCCTGACTCAGTGACAGATGGGTAAATTCACTCAGACACAAAATTCAGTGAATGAGTGGGCTGGAGTATCCAGGTCAGTCACCTGAAGGAGATAACAGCAGCTGGCCCAACACACTGGCCTTTCCGGCCTTTATTCAGCACACATTAAATGACAAAGGCTTTGAGTCAACACCAGTAGATGGTAAAGATTAAAGGCCAGGTTCCAAGACCTAAAACAAACACCATTAGTGAGTAATATCCCTGGTTGATGGTCCCCTGAAAGAGCCATCCAGAATGATCAAAGGTAGTTTTAGGACCACATGAGTAAACAAGTTATTCAGATAAACTCCCCACATTCCTTTGTTTCTACTCTAATTTATTTAACTAAGGGGCCAAGGTTGCCTTCAATCAAGTACTGTAATAAAAACCCTCAGGCCTTTCAAAAGGGTTTGTGTATATTCTCTATAACTAAATTTTCTTGCACCAGCCTGACTGAACCCTCACATCTCTCCCTTTTTTGTTTTTGAAGAGATGTATCAGCAAGAGGTCTGTCAGGTGAGGCAGTCATTGTTTTTATTCTGGCTTTGCATCTTAGAATTATCAAATAGCATAAAACAATTATGAGTACAATTAGCAACATTCTTTTCCAATCAGGAGTGACCTGTAGTGTTACTTGGCACCTTAGTTCACTATATGCCATTAATGAGGAATCCCACCTGGGGTATCTTGGTACAGGTTGCAGATAAAGTGAGAGCATAAAAAGGATTAATACCCTATGTGAGTTACAATGTACAACAGAAATCATAGCAAGAAACAAATTATCTGGAGTAATTGCTGTCTGTGTCCAGAGTGGGATTTGTCCAGCCTCCCGAGTTGTCCTCTTCAGCATTTCCCATGTGACACCTGGGTCTTGTGTCATTCATGGAAGCAGCATCATCTAGGGTTGTGGGTCTCATAGGGTTAACTCCATTTCTGGTACTGGGTTGGTCCTGTAGGGTTTTTCCTAGGCTGGCTCGAATTTTTCTCCTTTCCATGCTTTGATGAGGACAGAGTCTCCAGGCTGGTGCTGGTGTACTGGAAATTCTACAGGTGGAGCCTTTGCTAAGAGACCTTTTATAATCTTTATTAAAGAGCAGGTTAGTACTTTAAGAAAAACCTGTTGTGTTTTATTTTAATGTCTAGTTTACAGAAAAACTGGACAGTAGTTCCTTTACTTTAGCCAATATGTTTACACACAGAATTTGTTTTGCAATTAATGTTTTAAAATCTGCTTAGAACTTAAAAACAAAAATTATACAACATTTCTTACATAAATTCCTTCTTATAACATTTTTCATGACTTTCACAATCTTCAACATGCCTTAACTTTCTTACTTTCTTCTATAACCTTCCTTACTAAAGATGCATTCTTATATCTATAACTTTCTTAACATTTCTTTCTCTCTTTCCTACTTTATCTCTCTCCTTTGTCTTACTTTTTGTCTGTCTCTCTGATCTCCATCTCTTGTTGTCTCTTACTCATTCTTTCCCTCTATTTCTCTCTCAATCTTTCTGTTTCTGTCTTGAGAGGTTTTAGCAAAGTGCTTTTCTACAGCTGATTGAAATTTATCATCTAAATTTTAAAAATTAAGGGTAAATAAGGCTTGTCCTAGTAGTGTTGCAGGGTCCTTACTCATGTTCCCCCTTTTTTTGTTTTCTGAGCATATTTTTATAATCATTTAAGGTATGTAAGTTACTAGTATTTAATTTAACCTTTTGAGGTCTTACTGACAGGGAAGTCAATATATTTCTAAAATATTTCCAGGGAGAGGATATTTGTACTTTTTTAGGTGCTATAAGTAAACCTCTTAACTATGTATTCATATATCAGAGTTATATAAATTTAAAAGTACTGGCTCCGCTGGGGCTGCCATTAAGATATCTTCCAAAAAGTAAATAATCTCGCAATTGGGAAATTTCTTTCTACTGGGGAGTAAAGCCTGATCTACATAATACCAACACATAGTAGGACTGTTCAGCATTCCTTGAGGCAGCACTTTCCAATGAAATTGACAAGGTGGCCTTTCATTATTAATAGCTGATAATATAAATGCAAATTTTTACCTGTCCTGTTCTGCTAGAGGAATAGCATAAAAGCCATCTTTTAAGTCAATAACAATTATAGGCCAATCTTCAGGGATCACCTTGGGGGAAGAGAGACCCCATTGAAGAGGTCCCATAAGTTGTAGATTAGCACTGATAGCACATAAGTCTCTATGTAATTTCTCTCCCTTCAGAGGCTACTGTTCTACTTAAATAGGATTTTAAAACAGCCATGTTAAGGGTAAGGAAGGAAAAACAGTGCCCGTTATTAGAATTTAAATTTAACTAGAATTTTAGAAGAGAATTATAGTTTGGGATGTTGCTTATATACAAGGAACACATGAAATTTTGTTGTGGGCCACCTGTGGAGCCAGAGGGCAGCAGCACAGGTCCTGGGCGGTGACCACATTTTGCTTGCCCAGGCATCTGCCTTTTGCCGGTGCTGTTTTGCACTTGTGTCACTCTCTCCCCCCGCCACTGGGCAGCTGCTGGGTGGACCTTCCCATGCCCTGCTCCTCCCTAGCAGGTTAGATCTGGTGCACTGGGCCTGGCTCCCTGTCACTATCGCTGCCCTGCAGGCTGAGTTCGCAGGAGCATTTGCTGGCTCCGGGTTTGCAAGCTTTCTTGCTGTCAAGCCTTTCCTTCCACTCACTGCTTGCTTGGCCGCCAGCTTCAGCCTCTAATGTTTTTCCATATCTTTTTATGTACCTGATTGCCTTTTTGATCTTGCACTACTGGGAGGCTGAGAGCTCCCCTTCTAATGCCACTTGCTTAAGACAAGGTTCTATGGCTATATGGTATCTCTTGTTTTTTTCCTATCTATTGGAGGAGGGGGCTCAGGAAAAACCTCCATTTCCTCTTTGTTATTTTCACTTGGTGATAACATTACTAGAACCTGTTGCCCTTGTGCATGATGCTGTTTAAGATTTCTCATCACTTGTACCCAGAGCTTTATGTCTAGCATACTTTCTACTGGGAACTGTGGGCTTTGGGAAACAACAGTTTGCATTAGGTCCCTTAATTGAGCCTGTGAAACAGGCTCTGCTAGCTTTAAGCAGCTGTTTCAACAGTTTTATCAGTTGAGCTGATAACTGATGTCCCCTGATGAAACCCTAGCCTGAACAATCCCCCTAGGATGTGGTAATCTCAAGAGGGTACCAATGACTTACTGACTTGCTGACTGCACAGTCTCTTTTCACCTCTGTTTTCAGGGTTTCCATCGTGATCTTTTGTAGTGTTCCTTATCATGTTTGGGTCACCACCTGCCAGGGTCTGCTCTGCAGACCCTAGCTGCACAATGAATGAATAAATTCACTCAGACACGAAATTCAGTGAATGAATGGGGTGGGGTGTCTGAACAACTCACCTGAAGGAGTTAATGGCAACCAGCCCTGACATGCTGGCCTTCTCGGCCTTTATTCAGCACACATTAAATGACAGAGGCTTTGTGCCAACACCACTAGATGGTAAAGATTAAAGGCCAGGTTCCAAGGCCTAAAGCAAACACCATTAGTGAGTAATACCCCTGGTTGACCTCCCTCCGCCCCCACCCAAGAGAGCCATCCAGAATGATCAAAGGTTAGTTTTAGGACCACATGAGTAAACAAGTTATTCAGATAAACTCCCCACATTCCTTTGTTTTTACTCTAATTTATTTAACTAAGGGGACAAGGCTGCCTTCAGCCAAGTACTATAATAAAAACCCTCAGGCCTTCCAAAAAAGTTTGTGTATATTCTCTATAACTAACATTTCTCCCACCAGCCTGACTGAACCCCCACAGATCCACCTAATAGGAGCTGCCCCTTTAGACAGAAAAGAGCAGCTAGCCAGCCATGATTCTTCCAGGGGTATAAGCACCTGGCCTCACTCTCCATCTCTCTGGTCTCCTGTGCCCACTGGTTAACTGCTGAGAGCAAGGGAGCCCATTGATGCTACCTGTCCAGAGATCAAGGGAGCCCACTGATGCTGTTTATCCAGGTTAACCTCCTGGGTCTCTCATTCCCAGGGTGGAGACAGGCAGATAGTAGGCCTGAAGAGATAGATCCAGTACACATTGCTTAAAAGCAAACAAAATAGCTTTAAAAGGACCAGTTTAGAACTGGCTCTTTGGTGAAAGTATGTCCCACAACTCACAGTCCAGTCATCTAGCCCATTTTGTTTTGGTGTCATCCTTTCTTGTGTGTAGGACAAGGATCTTTAGGCGAGTGGCATATTTCTCTACTCTTTATTTCAGAGTTGTCTATGTGAGTAATAAACTGTCTGAATCTGAAAGTATCTTGCTGTATTTTTACTGGCTGAATCAAGCCTTGCTTTGCATTCCCTTGTATGTGCTTGACATAGAATACTACTTCCCCCTCCAAAATCTGTAGGTCCAAGTTCTAAGCAATTGCCGTGGTTCTGTTGAGTTTAATACTGTATATGTAAACTCCAAATGATCACATTTGTATTACTTATCTATGTTACATGGAATTTAATTTGGAGAGCTTGGCTGGGCCTGGTTGGTGGCTCATGCCTATAATCCCAACACTTTGGGAGGCTCAGGTGAGAGGATCACTTTAGCGCTGCAGTTAAAGACCAGCTGGGTAACAGAGCAAGATACCATCTCAAAAGAAAAATTTGGAGAGCTCCTGGTAATACAGTGCTGAGTCTATGTCAAAGACATGGAGGCATGGAGAGCTGTCTCCATGAGCAGCTGACATTGCTATGTCAGAGGAGGTCAGATGGACTTTCTGCTCAGGGTCACCAAGACAGGATTTGAAGGATGTGCCAACCAGTGGACTTTGGGCTTCACTTTGAGTCATAGAAACACCCTCCCCTGCCCAGGCTTCATAGGAACTGTGACAATCTGTTGTTAAAAATCAACGTGTCCTTCAAAAAAGCCTAAAATGTGACAACTTAGAAACACGAGGATTCCCTAAGCCACCAGCAAATAAGAAACAAATTTAAAGCATCTGTGTGAAATATCTCAGAATCTTAATGAGTTAAAATCAGAGGAGATCTACGAGCTAAACTGATGCAAAACCCCCGTTTTACAGATCATAAAACTGAGGCCAAGGGAGGGGAGGATCTTGCTTATGGTCACTCTGCAAGCTGGTGGCACAACCAGGACCAGCCCCAAGCCCATCCCTAACCTTCCCTACTCTTTTGAAGAGCATCACACTTTCCTTTTCTCGTTCTTGCTGCTCCTAAGCACTTACTTGTTGGATTTTACATGTGTATTCCATTGTATCTAGTCCTCCTACCATTGCCCTGGTTAAAGCTGTTTTTTCTCTTGCCGCGGTGTTGATGATGGTGATAACAATATTAATAACAGCAGCAGCTAACCCTGATGGAGCACTTCCTACTCATCAAGCGCTATTCTAAGCTTTAGAAGTATGAACACTTCAAAATCAAACAGCCTTTTGGGGGAGGTACTAGTATCACTCTAGTTTTATAGATGAGGAAACTGAGGCACAAAGAGGTAAAGCAATTTGCTTGCTTAGTGTCAAGAGCTGGTAAGTATTGGAGCCATAATTTAAATTAGGCAGTCTGACTTTGGAGTTTATGCTCTCAGTTATTTTATTAAGTTGCCTTTGATGTATTAGCATAATGATTAACATTATTACCCATTTACAGATCAAGGAACTGCATCCTGGTGAGGTTAAGCAAAGTCACAAGGCTAGTAACAAGGAAAGCTGGATCTCAAACTGGAGGTTCTGACTCCAAAGTCCATGCTTGTAAACATTGGGTGTGACTCCTTTCTGTCATAATAACTTCTCCACTTTAGACTGGCTAAATAAAAAATCTCCAGCAAAGAGCCAAAAAAGCTGTATTTCTAACACCAGCACACAAGTTTAAAAGCCATTGATGTCACTGGTCAAAGTTAAGGTACTTTGCAATCAAACAGCGCAGAGCATGGGATCCTGGGCCTATCATGTAATCTCTTTAAGCCTCATTTCTCTAACACAGGGATAGTAATTATGTGTAATGAGAGCTCACATGTGTTAACTGTTTACTGCTGCCCAAGCACAGAACTTCATGGGCATGGCCACATTTGATGGCAGTACCCATCTCATCAGGTGTGGTGAGAGTTGAATGGGTAACACAAGCAACATGCCACCACAGTGTCTGCAGCCAGTTGACACTCAGAAAGTGTCCTATGAGTATTCCTGGCCCGTTTTGTGTTCGCCTCCCTTATGGATAGGAAGCTTCCTACACCTATGCCATGTGTCTTAGTGATTTCTGTGTCTCTCTGGAGTCTGCCTCGTAGCAGGGCTCCAATCAGTCTGCATAAATCTGTTGATATGAACGTCAAAGTGCATCCTTTGCTAGGCTTCATGGCCCCTGAGGGTTTTCAGGCTGACATGAGCCTCTTGCCAAATTTGTTCACACTGTTCCCAAATTCTCCCCTGAATAGTAGCAATATATACATATCGAACATGCATACATACATACAGTGATGATGTTTCTGCTTTAGGGATAAGGGGCAGGGTGGCTTGATTTCTGAAGGTTTTGCAGATAAGAATGGAAAATTTTGGCAGCTTGGACAAACACCTGTCACAGTATCATATAAAAAGGGGCTGAGATGATGGTACCACGGTTCCAGAGAGTGCTTAGATGAGAGACCTCCCCTGCTTAGTTATCCACATTTGATTTCTCACAGAGGCTCATTACCTTGCTGTGGGAGTGTGTCTCTTGCTGTCACCTATAAAATGAGGTAACCATTGCCTTCCACATCAAGGGGAGGCTTGAAGATCAAACCAACTGACCACATGCTCATGGAGACTTCTGTCAATCATAAAGCTCTGCATCAGCACAAGAAATGAGTCAGATGGGCATTTTAATTCTCAGGAAGGAGGTGGTTTCTTCCTGCTGTGGAGTCTTCCTCTCCCAGGACTCAGGGCCGCCCCTTCTCTAGGTTCTCTCCTGCTTCTCTGTCATTCACCTCAAGCCAGACTGCGCATTCCTAACTTGCTTCTGAATGTTTTCAGACCCATGTTTCTTATCCTTGCCCCCTGCTTGCAGATTCTTAGCTGAGCTTTTAACTTTTCTACCTCAGTCTGTCTAGTGTTCCAGATTCTGCTCCAGCAGTGCCCCGTATCCTCTGGTAGGTTTTATTTGGCAGTCCTGGGCAGGGATCACTGCCTGAGCACGTAGCCATCTTGGGACAGGAGTCTAGTCTTGGCTTCCTTTATTAAAAACATGCACGCCACGCATCTCCTGGAACATTCAGTCATATTTCTTGTCTCAGGCCAACAAAATCCCACCCTTCAAAAGAATTTGATTTCTTTCCTGACCTTGTGTCATTTCATAAGCATGATTTTCTGAATGTCTTCAGCTGGTGGAGGGATCCAACCCAAACTATGGGAAACCCAGGCTGCTGCTGACGCTAAGAGCTACTTCTCAGGAAGCTGCAAGTGAGACACATGTGCACCACCTCAGTGAGATCCCTGTCACACAGGATAGCTCTGCTCTCTGCCACTTCACCTCTCAAGCCCCGGGAAAGTGTTTAAGGAACAGGGACCACTGGTGTCCAAGTAGGGGTACTGATCGACCTGACTTGCCTGGGACCAGGGGTTTCCCAAGACTTGAACTTTCAGTGCTGAACCAAGAAAGTCATGGGCAAATTGGGGTGGGTTTGTCACCCTCTCTGACAGCCTCAAGAGGTCAAAAGGGAATCCTGGCCGGGGGCAGTGGCTCACGCCTGTAATCCCAGCACTTTGGGAGGCCAAGGTGGGTGGATCACCTGAGGTAGGGTGTTTGAGACCAGCCTGACCAACATGGAGAAACCCTGTCTCTCCTAAAAATACAAAATTAGCCGGGCGTGGTGGCGCATGCCTGTAATCCCAGCTACTCAGGAGGCTGAGGCAGGAGAATCGCTTGAACTTGGGAGGCGGTGGTTGAAGTGAGCTGAGATGGCACCATTGCACTCCAGCCTGAGCAACAAGAGTGAAACTCCGTCTCAAAAAAACCAAAAAAACAAAAACAACAACAAAAAAGAGGAGTCCTTCTACTTCTTGCATGTCTTCAAGGGCCCCCACACTGATATTGCTCAACAGATGAAGTCTAAGCAGTGGCTTTGCCTAAACCCAAGTGCTTTGTCCCTATCTCAGGTGAATAACGGGCCACCTGATGTGAGAAGACAAGACTTATACACAGAGAGAGCAGAGAGAAGCTGCCATTTCTGTTTTAGCCATGAAAGCAAGTTCCCATCAAAGTAAGAGGAACTCCAGCAAGTAGTGATACATACAGCCCATTATTAGGTAAGTTTGCTATTGACCAGTGATGCTCATGTATGGGGCCATATAGAATGTACAAAACAGACCTTCAGATGGACACAGTGGGGGAAGGACCTAGAAGTGTGTTCTGTTCTAGACACTTAAATGCGTTCAATCCAAAGGCCCTGGCTGCCCACCCTCCACCACTCAACACGTGCACACACACACATGCACACACACATGCATGCATGCTCATATACTTGGCCACTCCTCTCCTTCTCTCCTGCACATCCATGAGGCTGCTTGACTTTGCTGCTCTTCTGTTCAAGACCACAGCCCCTACCCAGCTTCCAGACGTACAAAGGA
The DNA here is from genome assembly GCA_963573385.1 of Cacajao melanocephalus. NCBI lineage: Eukaryota > Metazoa > Chordata > Mammalia > Primates > Pitheciidae > Cacajao > Cacajao melanocephalus. Next base: position 21,465 of record CAUYLG010015479.1, read on the forward strand.
GCGCTTAGATGATTGAGGAAAATGGCTTTCAGCTCTAACAGCCTCCCTGGTCTCACAGATCTGCTGGTGTTGACCTTTGGGGACTAAAGAATTGCTACATCTCCCCCCTGAGGGGCCTGAACTGGGGTGGAGGTGTGGTCAGTTGGGTGGAAAGCAGTTCAGATAAAAGTACAGGAGCCACTTTAAATAGTAAGGTCTGATGGGAAACTGGGAAACTGAACACAAAGGCAACCTTCCGTGTTGACAAAAACAAGGCCCTCTGGGTACTGGCGCAGGCCGGAGGACTCAAGCAAGAACCTGTGCTGATGCAGCACAGAGCATAGGGACACAGGATTGGGGGTCAGACGGCTTCACGTCCTGGCTCTGCCCTTTACTGGGTTTGTAAAACTCTGGGTAAATTGTTTGACCTCCCCAACCCTCAGTTTCTTTATCTGTGAAAAAGGATGATTCTTATCCTTGCCCTCTTGCTTGCAGGTTCTTAGCTGAACTTTTAATTTTTCTACAGAAATCAGTCTTTCTGGTGACAGCTTCACAGATCTGTTGTCAGGAAGGCACCAGCAAAAGTCTGTGGGTGTATGCAGGCACGTTGCCCATGGCAGAAAAATGCATTTCTCAGTATATTGGCCATCGGCCATATCTTTTTATTTTCTGTATATTGATGTTTTGACATCTCTGTTCTTGCTGACCCTAGAGGGACTGCCCTTCCTAGGATTAGCTAATTCCTACAGATAGCAAACAATTTGCTTGCCCTAGAACATGACTTTCATAAGCAAACTGACCAATCCCTTGCTTTTACCCTCACCCAACTCCTTTATCAGGCTCTTGTACTGCAGACCACTATCCCCCTGCCTTAGTCACCCACGAGCTGGGTAGCAGACAAGGAGAGACAGTCCCTATGTCCCAGAGCCCTCTGAATTTACTCAAACCAATCAATCCTAAGTCTGCCAACCCTGTCTTGCTCACTCCTTCCTGTGGCAGCCATGATAGAGTCTCTTGCCCCCATTTTCCTTGCTCCCTTCTAGCTCCTGAGCAACTGGCACTTCCCCATGTGGCCCTGCATGGCGGGCAGTGCCCCCTGCTTCTAGGGATCTGTATGCATAACAAACGTCCCCCTTCCTGATGGTCACTTTTGTGTCTGCATGCCCTATCACACTTGAGTAGAACAAACCCCACTTACCCTTCAAACAGCTAGGCGCAGACCAAAACACGCACTCTACACGCATTGATCCCTCAGCACAATCTGTCATGTTGGAGCTGTTATATTTCACAGAAGAGGAATCAGAGGCCTGAGTACATTCAGCTGAAAGGGACAGCACCAGGATTCAGAATTCAGTCATGCCTGCTGGACAGCCTCGACTCCCAACCTCCAGCCTGCTCTGCCTCAATCATGATTATCCCTACCTCAGCAGGCAGGCGTGGGGGCAGTCTGAGTCGCAGTGAGCTCCTGTGTGAGAGTAGAGGAGAGCTTTGTCTCTGGTCCTGGCCCTGAGCAGCCCCCCATTGAAAGCTCTAAGGGGCTGCAGAGGAGCTGGACCCTGGGCAGGGAGGCAACCTCTGGAGCATGTTGTTTTGATGGATGTGAAGGGCCATGGGGTGGCCTCTGCCAAGAATCCTCTAGCCAGTGACCTATTTCCAACCTCTTCTCTTCCCTACCATCTGTCAGTCAAGCTTTTAGGTTATCAGAAACCAGCTCTGGGTAACTTAAGCAGTACTGATTGGAAGACTTTGGGGTGGGGGGCCGTTCATGGCATTCATAGAGAAGTTGGAAAGCCAAGGTCAGAACCTCCAGTTACCCAGAGGAAGCTGGTAGCTGGGAACACAGCAACATCCCCTTCAGGAACAGCAGGATCAGAGGATTCGCCCCAGCATCCCAGGCCCAGGATTGTTGCCACCCCTGTGTCACTGTGTCTCTCTGGCACTGACTCAAAAGTCAGTGAGCAGACTTTTAGGGGTGACGGAGGTATTCACTCTCTGTAGTAATGATTTTAGTGACAGCTTCATGGGTATCTACATGTGCCAAAACAGCACATTTGAACAATTGAAGCTTTGCAGATTATTGCATGTAATTGTACTTCAATAACACTATTTATTCTGTTTTATTTATTTTATTTTTTTGTTTTTTTGTTTTTTTTGAGACAGAGTTTCACTCTTGTTGCCCAGGATGGAGTGCAATGGCACGATCTCGGCTCACCGCAACCTCCGCTTCCTGGGTTTAAGCAATTCTCCTGCCTCAGCCTCCCAAGTAGCTGGGACTACAGGCATATGCCACCATTCCCAGCTAATTTTTGTATTTTTAGTAGAGACGGGGTTTCACCATGTTGACCAGGATGGTCTCGATCTGTTGACCTCATGATCCACCTGCCTCGGCCTCCCAAAGTGCTGGGATTGTAGGCGTGAGCCACCGCGCCTGGCCCGATAACACTATTTAAATAGCATAGTCTGAAGAGAGTCCTGGTGCCTAGAGCTGGGGAGGCAGGGAGGGCCATGGAAGAAGATGAAGTGGGCAAGTAGGGGGCAGAGGCAGACAAGTCAAGCACAGCCCATCTCCCCAGCTCCCCGAGAGGGTCCTAGGCCCCTTGCTGGGTCACGGTTTGTTTGTTAGTAGCAGGTTTAATTTGTAGCTGATGTTAGATTTTGATGGAGTCGCCATTTCATCATCCTTCTCTAGCTGACTCCCGTTCTCAGTTGGTCCTCTCACCATCTTCCCCAGGAGCCTCCTTAGGGGAACCTTACCAGTGTTGGGGGGGATTCTTCCATGACGACACTCACCCCTAACTTTAGGAGTGGCTTTAGACGACTCTCAGTGACTAGAGCTTGTCTAAGCATTGCTTATAAGGATTCCCCAGAAGCAAGTGTTGAGATGCTCTTGTACTGCAGACCACTATCCCCCTTGCCTTAGTCACCCACGAGCTGGGTGCCAGTTTACTTTGTAAACTCCCAGGGGACACTGGTAAGAGGATAGCGAAAGGATAGGGAAGGGGGAAGCCAAGCAAGGGGAAACTTCAGGCAAAAGTCCCATGAAGGTAGCTTCACCCGGTGCCACAGGGGAAGCCCAGAGTGTGAGCTGTACATCAGATGCCCCAAGTTGAGGCAAGACTCTCATGTTCCCTGCCCAGCTGTTGGGAGAGGAGAAGCATGTCAACCCCCAGGCACCCCAGCCTTCTACACTTCATGGTGAAGCCACTCCAGCAGCCTAGGGTAGCTGTTAGAAGGGGTGAAGGTGTTGGCAATTGAGGTGGAGAGATGATGAAGGGGGTCTGGATGGAGCACCAACATTAACCACTACAAGCCAGTATCTCTCTCACAGCTTAGAGAGGCCAGGGCCTGGTAGGCACAGACAATGGAAAGGTAGCCCAGAGCCCCAGACTTAATGAATGATAGCACAATTCTGTCCCTTCACTGTGTGCTTTCACCCTGCAGAGCAAACCAGCCTCAGCTGACACACACCTGACACACTTCTGCTGCACGCAACAGAGAATTGTGGAAGGATCGTTGTTCAAGAAACGCTGCACCTTCTATTTTAATTAGGCTACTCATTTTGTTGCACTAGTATCACTCCTGTGATATTCTGCTGGAAATGTTTGGAGTAGCAGCCTGTGGAGCCTGTGGGTTGGGAGGAAGGGGAGGCAGAGTCTGTGAGGCAGTCAGGGCTCAGGAGTCAGCTGGCTGGCTTCATAGGCAGGCACAGGCGCTGCCCAGCAGAACAGAGTGTGAGGACTGGAAAGGCTGCCGGAGGTCATGGAGTCCAAAGGCCTCATTGTACAGATGGGGAAACTGAGGGCCAGAAAGGAGACGCTTTTTATTTATTTATTTAGATGCAGTCTTACTCTGTTGCCCAGGCTGGAGGGCAGTGGTATGATCTCGGCTCACGGCAATCTCCACCTTGCTGGTTCAAGTGATTCTCCTGCCTCAGCAGTGGCTGAGGATTACAGGCACCCACCACCATGCCCTGCTAATTTTTTGCATTTTTAGTAGAGACAGGGTTTCACCGTGTTAGCCAGGATGGTCTTGATCTCCTGACCTTGTGGTCTGCCAGACTTGGCCTCCCAAAGTGCTGGGATTACAGGCGTGAGCCACTGCGCCTGGCCTCTTCATTTCTTTAGCTTACATTTATGGAGCACCTCTCCATGCCACGCCTTACACTAGAAGCTGGGAATAGAACACTAGGATGGAGGAGGCTCCAACCTGATTGCTGTTTTAACTTTTTATCTTGAAATAATTATAAATTCACAGGAAGTTGCAAATATCGTACAGCAAGATCCAAGGTACCCTTCACTCAGTTTCCTTCAACAACACCTTAAATAACTTTATTAAAGTAGCAAACCTAGGAATTACATTGATACAACCCCACAGACCTTGAGGAACCTCCACCATGATTAAGACAGAGAACTGTTTCATCGCTCTGGCTTCCCCTTTAGAATTGCTCCCCTGCAATTCAAAACGGAGGTTTGTGACCCTTGGCAACTGCTGAACTGTCTCCCGTCTCAGTTTTAGCCTTTGAGGTGCTTGCATCCTAGAAGATAGATGTAGGTACAAACTTAGTAATATAGGACATGTTCTATATGCATGTAAATGCTTATATAAATATGGGAATGAAGTTGCACCATGACACTTGGGATGCAGTTAATGTAGCATTTCTAGGATGTCTAATTCCATTGAATGGGGATGAGAAATGGGATCCTTTCCACCATTAAAAAAGAATGGGTTGGTGCTGAGTAAGCTGATACAGACTGATCCTCAGAGTAGGCGATAAAAGGCAAAGGGGGTGTGTGTGTGTGTGTTTGTGTGTGTGTGTGTGGTTAGGCAACTTTGTAATTGTACATAATCATGTATCTGTACATAAAAAACTCTGCTAATGGTGTTACTTCTGCAAAGTGAAACCAGGACCTGAAGAAGGAGGGAGACCCTCTTTTCCTTGTTTATTCTCTTGTGTTATTTCAGTTTTCACCATGTGCATGACTTATTTTTATTAAAAGAAGATTAAATCCTGTTTGGACCCTCTTTAAGAAAGATTGACTACAAGTCTTGTATCATCATATCCTTGAATTCTCCTGGGTTTGTCAAAGGCACCCCATGGACTTAGCCATCTGGAAACAGGGTCTGCCGCTTCTGGTTGCCATGACTGCTGTTGCTCCTGGTGACCACAAGATGCAGACCCAGGCTTCCCAGTTCTGTGTGCAGCACCCCACACCAACGTGGGTCCCAAATGTTGAGATAATGTCTCTTGCAGTGCCAGTGTGTTGATATCACACTATAGTGTTACTTTAGGAAGAAAATACGTTCAGCACTCTGTGCTACATGCTATACACTTAGGCAAAGCAAATGTTCTTTACCTAAAAACATCTTTACCCTCTACCTTGCAGTATACTGTCTTTATTCTCATTTCCCTCTGGGATAATCTGGCTTAACTGCCTCCAGTGGTCTCTAAACACAGTCCTGTCTAGAGGTTGTCTTCAGGGCTGACCGTTCTCACACCAGGGCCCCTCCATGCCTACTCAACTTCCTCTCTCAGAACCAGAAACAGGAAGAATTGTCTATTGCTCCATAGGGGGCTGGAGAATCCTTGCTGCCTCTAGGAAGAAAATCGTGCTACCCTCCAGGTAGAAGTCTTCAGAGAGATTAGACTGCCAATGCTTCTCATCAGACATCAGGTCTACATTGATGTTAATGCCAGAGACGTATAATGAGGCATGTCAGACCCCCCCACTTCACATCATGGCTTGAACCAGTTTCTCAGGTTAAATTTTAAAACTGCCCTGGCAGAGGAGAAAGTCCATTCAGATGGTTGGGGAGCCTCTGAATTTTATTTTTGGTTACAGCCTAGAGGCCTATTCTGGGTGTGAGGGCTCTCTGACCCTTTTATGGGTGGGGCTCTCGATGTATCCCAGGAGCAGGGCCTAGAGGAATTCCTTTCTAGGCTTGCATTCAGAAGCTGTTCCACAGACTCTGTCTTTGTGGTCCTTCCTGCTTTTCTACTTAAAAATAGTCCTCGCAGGGCTTTGGCCAGATCAAAGGACAGACACTGCTGGAACTTGTTGGCCAGAGGCTGTCCTTGTTAACTCTTGCCTGCTGGCTACAAGCGGGTTATGCTGGGTCCTGCAGGGAGTGATAATTCTAAGCACTGTGAGGGCTGGAAGCACATCTCCCTTAATTATTGATTTATCCTTGGAATGGCAGAGAACATTTCTTAAATGAATGCATGAATGAGATTGTGAATGGATGGAGGTAGTTCCTGCCTGTCTAGAGCTGACAGGCTAGCTGGGGAGACAAGGTACACACACATAAAGTATAATGATGACCCAAGGACCAAGTTACTACACAGAGCAAGGGCAGAAGATGTTGACAGCACAGCAGGTCAGGTCACATTTGTGATGCAAATAGTAAAGGCTGTAGGAATTTATTGTAACTCAGGGCTGGAGGTAGCAAGAGAGGCCTCCAGGAGGAGGTGGGCTTTGAGCTGACACTTGAGTGCTGAGAGCCCTCAGAGGCATCCCATAGGACAGGCAGTCACTGCAAAGTCTCTGGGAGTGAGCAAGGCAAGTTCACACAGAGGCTGTGTCTCTGCCACAGGCAGAAGGGAGAGTGAGCAGATGCTAGTGAAGCTGAGTGTTGTGGTCCAGGCTGGGCCCCTCAGCGCGCTCTGTGAGCTGACTCACTGACTCACCCGCTCTGTCTCCAGTTTCTCTGTCTGACAAATGGAGCCTCAGAATATCTACTGGCTTGGGGTGTGGTTGGGATTTCTGGGATGTGTTTGCGTAGGCACTTTGCAACTGAGAGCTGTCTTCTTGCTCAGGGGATTGCTCACCTTGACCCCAGAGCTCTCTGCAGAACCTTCTCCTGAAGCAGACAGAAGTTTTGTGATTTCCATATTTTCCTCAAGATGAAGGACAGTGATCCAGGGCACAGGAAACTGACCGGAACGAAAGCAGTAGCTGCCGAGGGAGCTGCTACTGCCAGCCAAGCTCTCAGGGGATACAAGAGGAAGAAGAAATGTTCCAGCCTTTCAAGGCGTAAACACAAGATAAGAAAAAGCTGATGAAAACTTAATTTCCTCTGAAATCTTGTGTATAAGTTCAAAATAATAATAGAACTAGCCTGAAATGATCTTAGAGAATCTTCCCTGCTGTTTTCCATGAGCAGGTCATTTGAGGGGGCAGGGATATGTCACATTTCATCTCATTAGAATAATCCCTAGTTACATCTCCAGAAAGACAGAGCTTCTGCATATTCTTTGACCCCAAAGGATGCCACGCTGGTTGTCAGACCTCCACAAGGAAAATTCTCTTCAGCAAATTGCCAGCAAACAGCTCCTATTGAGTCTCCCAGACAACAACAACTTTTTGGGCTTAAAAAAAAAATTACTAGCCAGGCATGGTGGCTCACGCTTGTAATCCCAGCACTTTGGGAGGCTGAGACAGGTGAATCACTTGAGGTGAGGAGTTCGAGACTAGCCTGGCCAACATGGTGAAACCCCATCTCTACTAAAAATACAAAAATTAGCTGGGCGTGGTGGTGGGCGCCTATAATCCCAGCTACTTGGGAGACAAAGGCAGGAGAATTGCTTGTACCTGGGAGGCGGAGGTTGCAGTGAGCCAAGATCATACCACTGCACTCCAGCCTGGGTGACAGAGTGAGACTCCGCACCCCTACCCCCCCCAAAATACATGTCTATATATATTCCTATGTCTGCTCTTACACAGTGTCCAGAGGCAGGGAGCACAGGAAGAAAATTTCCATTGAGCAGATGAAGTACTGAGTCTGGTAAAGAGAAGGTGACCTTGCCCAGATCATGCAGTGAATTAGCAGCCTGGGAGTGGAAGCAATCTCTCTGGATTACTCCTTAGAACTGGACAGGGGCATTGTAAGCAGTTGACTGGAGTGGGAGCATCCTCTGTAGGGTACTGATGCAGCTAGCCCACTTCATGAACCTAATAGCAATTGTGTGACTACTATAGTCCAGCAATTGTTTGTCAAAAGAAAGCCTTAGACAAATTAAATTTAACAGAGTTTAATTGAGCAAAGAACAATTCATGAATTGGGCAGCCCCTGAGCCAGAATACAGCGAGAGAGACTCTAGTGCTGCTATGTGGTAATGGATGGAATAAGGAGCATGAGGTTCAGAAAACAGAAATGAGGGACAGAAACAGCTGGATTGCTTATAACTGGGGGTTTGCTTTTCTTGAATGAGGTTTGAACAGTTGGCCACTTTGATTGGCCAAAACTCAGTTATAGTTGGCCATTGGTCAAGAGTTTTTTTTACCCACATTGGCCCTTTGTCTTCTGTCTATCAGGGCATAAAGATATCCATGTATAAGGATAGCTGTGAAATCCCCTGCAAAGAAAAGTATACCCCATGAGTGAACACAAGAGACTCCCTTTTTAGTTCTATTGTTCATTGAGAGATAAGGAAAAAAATGAGAGACAAGAGTCCTGTGATAGCAGAGAAGCCTTGATCCATGATCTTGGGAAAAGGCTGTCCATGCCTAGGTTGCTGTCTGCTTCCAGTGAGAAACTTCTGGTTAGCTTTACCTTAATGTCTCCAATGGATGTATAGTTACAAGACTCTGGACGGGTCCTTCTGAGTTGTGAGATTATGTATCCAAGGGTTAAGGTCCTGAAGTTTTTGTTTTTTTTTTTTGTTTGTTTGTTTGTTTGTTTTTGCAGTGTGGGTAGGGCAGACTTTCTCTGATGTCATTTTCAGAAGATCCAATCTCTGGGTTCTAGATTGTGAAGGGTTTGATTGTCCATGTTTCCTGAAGACCATGAATAGCTGCTTTTATCTGGTGAAAATACACTTTGTCACAGTGCAGTAAAGCCTTGCAGCATTTAGTCAGATCAGAGTTTAGTAGCAGAAGATACATGAAATTCTATTACTAGGTGCAGGCATTACAGTGACTATTCCACTGGAAGTGGATCTGATCATCATCAATCCACAATACCTTTGACCAAGGCAATCCAGTCAACTCAGCTGGCTTTGCCTAATGCTATTGTATCTATAATACCTTATTTAACTATTTTACAACTTGTCTAGTGAAGCAGGTACCGCTATCACTGGAGATTTGTCCAGGAATACCCCATAAGGAAAACACATTTCCTAATAACCTTTTAGCTACTGCTTATATATCATCTCTCTTGCATAGGAAAGCTTTTATATAACCAGAAAATATGCATTGAAAATGATGAATGAAATCCCTCTATAAATGTTTAAATGGGCAACCAGGTAAACATATATCCATATATGTTTAATTTGGATTATTTTATCTCTTCCATGTTGAGTCATGGAATGCAGAACTTTTAATAATGGAAGCTTTAAGGGCTCAGGAAGGACCAGGTGGCTGTCCAGGCTCTCCATTACTTCCTGCTTAATGTTGGCCTTATGTCTTCTTAAATACCAATTTTTTTTCTACAATCTAGGTGCGTAGCACTGTTTATTAGATGGGTTATCATAAGTAATTTGTCTTGGACCATAGAGTTTATTTAAATTATACATCTAAAGAACTTTAGTACTGCTTGATTTAGCATGAAAATCTGGCAGAGTGTTTTTTTGGTATTCAATTAATTCTTGTCCTGCTTGCATTAGCAGTTTTATAAATCAGCCCCTTTCTTGGAGTTCTGGGAATTCTTACCCAGTCCAAATGATATGATCCTAAAATGACCAAAAACTTGTATTCAAGAGTGCTTTTCAGGGTACTTCTCATCCTTTTTTATGAACCTCCTCAAAGACACAATGATCTAGGATTTTACTTTGCTTGTGAAAAGTTTACAGAAGCTGCATCAGAATTAAGCAAGTAACTGTAAAAATGACTTCAAATGGTCACAGTGAAAGACACAATAGACAAAGAAATTTGGTCATTTTTGTGCCTACAATAATTTGACATAACTATAATTGTAAGTATACCCAGATATAGCAGATTTTCAGGAATTCTATACAATTTTATAATATATTTTAATAACATATTTATAAAAATATAGTTTGAAGAAGATTAAACATCATTTCTTATTTGACAATGCTTCCCCTGAAATTTAATATATCATCTAATCCTGCTTATCTCTTTGTTGCATGCTTCAGGGGCTCTCTGTAGCATCCCAAAGTTAATTTGAGGCCAACAATGAAGACTTAATTTAAAATTTCAAATTTGATTTGGGGAAATCTATAAAATATGTAGAAGGGTTAAAACAATCAAAATAGGATCACAGGCCACTATTAAATAATAGTTATTTATTTAGCCAAAGTGATAATTCAAAGACTTTACAAAGCAAAAACTTTTATTCTTTAATAGAGGGAGACTCAGTTTTCTAATCAAAATACCCAAAAAAGACAGCATGAGACAGAACATTTCTTTGTTTCTCTCCTCTTTCCCTCTCTCTTTTTTCAATTTACAAAAAAGTGAACAAAAATATTTTACTGTGACTTATTAATACTACATGAAATTTTTGTTTAAAAGATAAAATTGAATTTTACTTTTGTATTTATGTATTATTAACACTAAAGTTCATTTTAATAAACCTTATAAATAAATCTATCTAATCTTAGCTTCAACCACATCAGATTTTTATAAGCCTTTTATAATCTCTTATAATTTTTAAAATATCTCTTCTTAATTTTTTATATTTAGCTAGTGTTATCTATTTTTTAAATTTGAAACAACTTTTAAGTAACTTTTAAACCAGAAAACATTATTGTTTTAACAAACATATTTTATGCCTTTATAACTTTTTATTGAAACCATGTCTTTCTGTTGTTTATACACTTGTATACAAAATTGTTTTTCTTATATCTGGTGGTTCTGATTACATATATTATCTGTAATTTTAACTCTTAGTAGTCCTAATTTATAGTGAAAATTCTAGGAAGTAATTTTGAACTGTCTTATGTCAGTATTTGTAGATGAAAACCATTTTATAATTTTTTAGAAAGACGTTTCTTCAAATTACTGTTTATTAGACATCTAAATATATTTAGCTTTTTAATACCATATAAAAATAAGATGCAAAAGTATATAAACTTAAGCTTATGTTTAATTAATATTTTGGTATTTTAATCTTCTTAAAATGACTCATTTTATAATGATCTATTATCTAATATAATTTAACTTTAATACTTTAAGTTACTGAAAACAATTTTGAAACTATGACACAGGTACCCTCCCTAACGTCTTCTTTAGTCATCCTGGTCTCCAGTAGCTACATAGCACCCAGGATGGCTATAAAGGGGAGGACCTAAGTCCTGAATTTATATACCAGGTAGAGTTCAGGGCAGAAGACATTACTGTGAAGATGGTACTTGGAGGGTCAACCCCCTCCCAGAATAGCCAGGAGGCAACGCTGGGGCAGAGAAGAAGGGGACATATTAAGTTAGATTCTGTCTTGTAGCTGCTGGTCTAGGCACTGAGAACATGTTCCCAGACCTCACCGTTACCAGCTATTTAGATCCAGATGCTTAAAACTCAAAATTTAAGCTCACAGTTGAACAAGTATCAAAAGTATTACAGAAGCCTTAATATTATGACCTTAAAACATATAGCAAAGACAGCATAAGCCTGTCTGACCAGTAAACCCAGGCAAAAATGTCTGAATTGTATTTAACCAATAATTTTGGAGCCATTTCTATTTTACCAACATTTAAAATCTAACTTTATTTATCAAATATTATTATATATACATACCACATAGTGACATACAGACACAAATAGAAGCAGATCTTATAGTTTTTATAAGTAATTCTTACTTGCCAGCTTTTAAATAGTTTTTTTCCCCATTTAGACTATTAATCTTTTAATTACTTGTTTTATTGCCCTAACCAATTATTAGCTGTGCAACAATTTGCCTTTTAAAAAGATGACTCACAGGTGAAACAAGGTAGAAAATGTATATCTCAAAAGAATAGAGCTGTGACTTTGGGCTTAAATATTGTACCATCCTTTGCTTAAACCAAGGGAAAAAAGCTTGCATGTAAAGGCCCAGTTAAGACCAAATGGCCAAGATAAGCGCCATAACAAACATCTGTTATGGAAATTTCAAACAATGGCAAGAGTTTCTAGTGACCCAGTCCTCCCTCTCAGACACCTTTACAAATAGAAATTTCCTTTATAGATTTAAATTTCCTCTATAAAAGTGTTTAAAGATAGCCAGTTAAATGCCAGAAATATGTATTTTAGTTCAATAGGTGGTCTTTTAAACTTAGCTATTGTTTGTTAGCTAAAATTACTGAGTTTAGGGTGAAGTCCATTAAGAAATAGGGCATAGAAATCATTATCCCTGGACTCAGCATGGATAGATCTGGAAAAGAAGTGAGCCTACTTTACCTGTGCACATGTCTTTTATAAACACTTTATTTAGAATAAAGCTGTAACCAATCCAGCTGTGTCTGTATCTCACTTCCATTTTCTATACATCGCTTTTCTTTGTCCATGAATCTTCTTTGACCATGTGGCAGTGCCACAATCTCTCTGAACCCATTCTGATTTGGGGGCTGCCCAATTTGTAAATTATTCTTTGCCTAATTAAACTCTATTAAATTTAATTTGTCTACGGTTTTTCTTTTAAAAGATGGTGTCAGAAGTGGGATCCAAAGTAGTGCTCCCAGCAACCCCCAGGAGCACCAAGTGACCAAGTGTAGTACTCGCCAGACTCCTTCTGTCCATTACTCTCTCACAGCAACTGGAGATCATGGGTAAGTTCTTGCTCAGATTCCAAAGCTGCATGGATTTGTGTTTTGAACCATTTGACTTTATTTGAGCAAATCTTTTATTTAAGCTGGGCTTGGAAGTTGTGACAAAAACTGGACTGGGTCCAAGAATGGATTAGATTTCATAATTAACTTCATGTATTCAGTTAGAGGCCTCAGATACAGAAACTGGCAGTAAACGATAATACTGCTGATAGTACAAACTTCAGCTTTCAAAAATCTACAGGGATTTGCATTCCATCTCCTTTGTTTTGTTTCCTTGCATGCTCAAGTAGAAAAAAGTATTAGCTAAGTTGATCATTGGATAAGTGGACCTGAGAGCCAAAACCAAGATTCAAGGTAAAAATAGGATCTCTAATTTCTATAAAACTAAATATACTACCTTCTGGCTATGCCTATCTACACATACATAAGTGTTAGGCCCTGGAGGCAGTAGACACTTACAAAAATGGCAGAATCTTACAAAAGGTAATTTAAAATTACAGCAGCATGTTCCAAATGAACATCACCACAGCTTAAGAAATGCAATTAAAACTGAGGGGCCCCAGATTAGTCTCCTCCAGGGTGCCTATTGAGGTACAGGATGCCTATTGATGTACAGAAGAGATTTCAGTATTTTTATTCCCTGTTTTAAAAAGTCTCTTTACAGAAGGCAAATGAAAAGCTTAAGTGACTGACAATAAAAATTGGATGTGCTACCCTTTGGCTTAGTTACTATCCCACTCCGAAGATTAAAACAACAACAACAACTATTCTGGCCTGGTGCAGTGACTCACACCTATAATCCCAGCACTTTGGGAGCCTGAGGCAGGCAGATCACCTGAGATCAGGAGTTTGAGACCAACCTGGCCAACATGGTGAAATCCCGTCTCTATACTAAAAATAAAAAAATTATCCAGGCATGGTGGTCTGCACCTGTAATCCTAGCTACTTGGGAGGCTGAGGCAGGAGAATCGCTTGAACCTGGGAGGTGGAGGTTGCAGTGAGCCAAGATTGTGCCACCGTACTCCAGCCTGGGTGACAGAGTGAGACTCAGGCTCAAAAAAAAAGAGGAGTGAAGACTGGGTCCAACTTTCAAAGATCAGGTAAAAGAACGGGATCTATCAATAAGTAAGCACATTGTGAGAAGACAGTGAATTAGAAGGAAAGCCAGAGAGGGTGGGATCCTGGAAGTCAAGTGAAGGCAGTGGTTCAAGCAGGAAAGACTACCTGCCTCTGTCGAATGCTGCTGAGGACTGAGAATGACTGCTGTGCTTTGGCCAGAAGGAGGTTATTGGTAATCTTAGAAAATAATGTTTTGAGGACAGACTCTGATTGGAGTGGGTTCTAAAAATTTCAAAAATTGGCCAGGTGTGGTGGCTCTCACCTATAATCTAAGCACTTTGGGAGGCCAAGGTGGGTGGATCACTTGAGCCCAGGAGTTCCAGACCAGCCTGGGCAACATGGTGAAACTCCAGCTCTACTAAAAATGCAAAAATGTAGCCAGTCTCATAACCTGGTGTCTACATAAATAAATAAATAAATAGATTAAAAAAATTTTTTTAAATTTAATTAGAAAGTAGAGTGGAGACAGCATTAGCAATATTTTCAAGAAGTTTTGCTATTAAGGTGGGCAGGGAAATCGGGCAATCACTGGCAAAAGAATGATCCAGCAGAGAAGGGAGAAACAATGCAGAGGCAAGGGGGTGGTTTCGAGCTCCCTGAGTGGGTGAGGGAGTTTAGGCTCCAGGGCACCAACAGTGGAGCCGACTCAGGGAGGGCACAGACAGGGGGCCCATTGTCCTCCCTGCATTTGTTCACTCATTTCTACAGGTCATCTGCCTTTCCTGGTACATCCTGGCAGGTGAAAGCGACGTAGCAACATCTCTACCCAACAGCAAGACTCAGGACTTCAATTAGGGCTGAGAATCGACAAGCCATCTAATGGAGGGCTAGAGCGAAAACGTGCCCTGCCTTTGGGGGAAAAAAAGGTAGAAAAAAAAAAGCACTTTATTAAAAAAAACAACAACAAATTTGGAGCATGGCTAGGGATTTTAAAAAGCCATCTCTCTCTTCTACAGTAAAATACACTCCACTTCACCCAAGAAATGAAGAAAAGAGGATTTCATGGTATTCTTCCTTCCACAATGATGTTTTATTTATTTAGTAATCAGATAAAGGCAAATAAGAGCAGCAAAATGTGCCTAATGGGACTATTATTTTTAAACGTAATTTCTAATGTTACTAGATGTTTGGCAAAACAGGCATTCTCTTAGAACATGGCAGGGAGTGAAAATTGGCTTACAATTCTCGGAAAGCTATTTGGCTATATCAAAAGGCTTCAGAAAGTACATACTTCCTGGTTTAGTGGTATTACTACATTGTGCAACCATCACTAACATCTATCTTCAGAACTCTTTTCATCTTGGAAAACTAAAACTATACGATTAAACCTTAACTCCCCATTCCCCTCTCCCCTCGGTCCCTGGTAGCCACCATTCTACTTTCTGTCTCTATGAATTTGATTCCTCCAGGTACTCATGTAAGTGGAATCATACAATATATTTTCGTGACTGGCTGTTTCACTTCAGTGCTGCCCATTTTATAAGTTCTTATTCTTTTTTTAATGCATGGTTTTTCTTCCTTTTTTGAGGATTCTAAACATGCTTCAAGTCTATGATTTTCACTTCTTCAAGTATGAATTCTTCTCCCTATTATTGGTTTGATTGGCTGTCTTTCTTAGCATTCTTTATTTTCTTTTTCAGATCTTTTGGAATGACAGCTTACTGGTTCACCTTGAATGGGAATTGTGTGATTTTTACCCTTTTTTTGTGCTTGTAGAAATTTTTCTAATTTTTAAATAATAATAATAATTTTTAAAAATCAAGATGGAGTCTCACTCTGTCACCCAGGCTGGAGTGCAGTGGATGATCTCGGCTCACTGCAGCCTCTGCCTCCTGGGCTCAAGTGATTTTCCTGCCTCAGTCTCCTGAGTAGCTGGGACCATAGGTGCATGCCACCATACCCAGATAATGTTTTGTATTTTTGGTGGAGATGGGTTTTTTCCAGGTTGCCCAGGCTGGTCTTGAGCTCCTGAGCTCAAGCGATCCGCCAGCCTTGGCCTAATAATTAATGTTTATGATTTGTGTAATTATAAAAAAGTGTCATTGAGAGAAAAAAGTCTCTCTTTCCAAAAGTTTTTTTTTAGAAAAAGATGCTCTTAAAAATACATTTTCTGGCTGGGTGTGGTGCTTCACACCTATAATACCAGCACTTTGGGAGGCTCAGGTAGGAGGATCACTTGAGGTCAGAAGTTTGAGACCAGTTTGGCCAACATAATGAAACCCCACCTCTACTAAAACTACAAAAATTAGCTGAATGTGGTGGTGCATGCCTGTAATCCCAGCTACTAGGGAGGCCGAGGCAGGAGAATTGCTCGAGCCCAGGAGGCTGAGAGAGCGGTGAGTGGAGATCATGCTGCTGCACTCCAGCAACGGAGTGAGACTCTGTCTCAAAAATAAAAAATTTTTTCGTAATGTTTCTTACTTCCCTTGTAGAAACTGGCATTTTGTACAGATACTGGGATATGAACTAGATTGTTGTCAGAACTTTGGCAAGTGTTGATGTGTTGCTCCATTGCTTAGCATTGCTTACTGGCTCCCCAGCTCCTACACAGTCCTAGGCCTTTAGCTCTGTTCCTGCCAAATTTGTCATGACCTGACTCCTGCTCCCTGCTCCAGTTCTGCTTTCAAACTTGTGCATCTCCAGGTCATTAGCTGAACTGCTTATAGTTCCCAGAACACACAATGCATTCTCATTTCATGCCTTTCTATATGATCTTCCAGCTGCCCAGAACGTCCTTTTCCTTTTCCACCTGGCAAACTCCTATTCATCCTCTAAAACCCACTACAGATCAGTCACCTTCACAGAGAATTCTTCCTGATTCTCCCTTTGCAGTGCTGTCTTGCAATACACTTTTGCATCTTCATTTACCATGCTGGATTATCTTACTTGTCTCTGTACACCCAATCAGGGACTAGCATATAGTGTTTCCTAAGTATTTGTTGAATTGAGGCAGGTTTATTCATTCCACAAACATACATGGAGTGCCCATGATATACTGGGCACTGTGCTAGTTTCCTTGGATTCAAAATTAATGAGGCACAGACCTTGGCTTTAGGTGCTCACAGTCCGGGGGACAGAAAGAGACACACACAGATAGTTACAATGACAGTTACCAGTAGCTTTGTCTCATATTTTCTCATTCTTGCTTTTTTCCTTAACTGGCCATAACTTGAAAGTATAATTCATATTTACTGCTTGGCTTATTTCCTCAAAAGAATTTTCTATTTCCTACATATTGTTCCTGAACTGATTTAATGGAATGCGTTTGTATTTCTCTCTTTACTTTGCCAGGAAGACTATTGAAACAGTTAAAGCAGCCTCTAAAATTGCTGCTATCCAGGCATGGGAGCACTCCATTTCCAGAGATTACCAAAAGATCACTGCAGTTCTGTAGAACTTGTCTTGTGATTGGCCCCAAACAAATGAGAACTGGCTGAGCCTGTGGGTAGAAAAATAGGTGAATGATAGCAAAGGGGCTTCCAGTGAGCCCCTGCTGGTTCAGGAGACTTGACATGGCTAGCGTCAAAGGATCCCCTTAGGGTACTCCCACTGTGGGCCACATACTGGGAGAAATTTCATGTAGCACTCTGCTTTAAAACAAAACCAAGCCTTTGCGTTCTCTTTCCCTCTCCCAACATGGCGGCTTCGGCAAAAAAGAAGAAGAAGAAGCGGAAGACTACCTGCCTAACAGACTTTCTGGCTGAGGATCGAGGGACTTGGGGAGGAGCACCTATGTTTCCAAACCAGTCCGCTGGGCTGATGAAACAGATGACCTAGGAGATGTTTCAACAGCTTGGCAGTGATGATGACCACATGTATAGGGCGCCTCCAATTGACCGTTCCGTCCTTCCCACTGCCCCACGGGCTGCTTGGGAACCCAATGTTGACTGGAACTATCTTCCCAAATCACCACCCTACACTGCTTTTCTAGGGAACCTACCCTATGATGTGACAGAAGAGTCAATTAAGGAATTCTTTAGAGGATTAAATATCAGTGCAGTGTGTTTCCCACATGAACCCAGCAATCCAGAGAGGCTGAAAGGTTTTGGTTATGCTGAATTTGAGGGCCTGGATTCCCTGCTCAGTGCCCTGAGTCTCAGTGAAGAGTCTCTAGGTAACAGGAGAATTCGAGTGGAGGTTGCTCATCAAGCACGGGATAAAGACAGGGATGATCGTTCTTTTGGCCGTGATAGAAATCGGGATTCTCACAAAACAGATACAGTCTGGAGGGCTTGTCCTGCCACAGAGAGCTTTGATGACTACCTGCCCAGAAGAGGTGATGCTAGCTTTGGAGACAAGTATCGAGATTGTTACGATTCAGACCGGTATCGCGATGGGTATCCGGTTGGCCCGCATGGGGATAGGGATCGATATGGGGGCCGGAGTTGCTATGATGACCAAAGCAGCAGAGACTATGATAGAGGCTATGATTCCCAGATAGGCAGTGGCAGAAGAGCATTTGGCAGTGGGTACCGCAGGGATGACGATTATAGAGGAGGCAGGGACCACTATGAAGACTGATATGGCAGATGGGATGACTGGTCTTGGAGCTCCAGAGATGATTACTCTCAGGATGATTATAGGCGAGATGATAGAGGTTCCCCCACTCTCCCACACACACAGACCCAAACTGAATCTAAAGTCTCAGAGTACTCCTAAGGAAGATGATTCCTCTGCTGGTGCCTCCCAGTCCAGTTGAGCTGCTTCTATCTTTGGAGGGACAAAGCCCATTGACACAGCTGCTAGAGAAAGAGAAGTAAAAGAATGGCTACAGAAGGAACAAGAGAAGTTGCAGTATCAGCTGGATGAACCAAAACTAGAACAATGGCCTTGGGAGAGACACCCAAGCTGGCTAGTGAAGAAACTCAGGAGCCGAATGGTTGAGGACAGGAAGTGAGTCATCAAAGAGTGAGACCTCCACCACATCTGGCAGAAATGCACGAGGGAGAGAGAGTGAGAAGTCTCTAGAAAATGAAGTACTCAATCAGGAGGAAGATTGTCACTCTGCAACTTCTAAACCTCCAAAAACCTGATCAGCTCCTAAAGGTAATGCCAGCCCCTCCACCAAAGGAGAATGCTGGGGCAAAACGAAATTCTAACCCTCCTGCTGGATCTCAGAGCTCAGACATAGAGCAACAATCCCCTACAAGTGGTGTAGGGAAAGTAGCCCAACCATCTGAGGAAGGACCAGCAAGGAAAGATGAAAATAATGCAGATGGGATGAATGTCCCAAAAGGCCAAACTGGGAATTCTAGCCATGGTCCAGGAGACGGAGGGAACAAAGACCGCTGGAAGGAGTCAGATGGGAAAGACGGCAAAAAGGATCAAGACTCCACATCTGCACCTGAGCCAGAGAAACCTGAGGAGAATCCAGCTTCCAAGTTCAGTTATGCAAGCAAGTCTGCTGCTCTTTCTGTTGACGGTGAAGATGAAAACAAGGGAGAAGATTACGCTAAGCAGACCTCAACATCCTGCGCTTTCTCCTACTTTCTCTCCACCCTGGAACATTCAAGAGCAAATCAAACCTCTATCCAGACAAGACAAAATAAAACTCACCATCTCCTGGAGACCTTTCTTATCTTTTTTTTTTTAAAGAAGAAATTATTTTACATGCTGCAGCAGCCTTTAAAGTATTGAAGTAACTGGAGAATTGCCAATATAATTGGAGAGAAAGTGACTACAGCTTTTTAGTGAAAAATTATGGTGCGTTATGTCACTATGCAGTTGCCAGTGTGATTAGTGCCAAGGGGCCTCCATTTAGCAGAAATGGTAATGACAGTGATAGAACGTCTTGGATCTGGTTGGATAGTATGGGAGGGAGGTATAAGGAAAAGTGTGAGATTTCTGCCTTTCAGTTTTTATCCTATTGTGGCATATATGAATTCTCAAACATTATCTGAATAAATTTCCCACTCTTGGAAAAGTAGATTTAGCCTGAAGTTGTTTTAGTCTCCAGGAGGCTGCCAGCTCCTCCTCTTATTTAATTCTGAGTTTTGGGGGCCACTTGGGAATGCCTTCTTTTTTTTTTTTTTTTTTTACAGCCCAGGGCAGTAGTTGGGAAAGAGTCTATAGGCCATAAAGAACAGGGCTGCATTGGATCAAAATAAATGCGAAAATCGTGGTTTGGAAAGAAGCTTTCGGGAGGTAATGAGTCATTTTGCACCAGGTAGTTGGGAAAATTGTGTGATTTCCAGCAAACACATGAATGGTTATTTCCTGGAGCCTGAAGCACTTGGGGGTCGTGGTAATTCCCAATGTTTTGTGTGTTCTGCTTTTACCCTTTCTAAACACTGTCCTTTATGAAAGTTTGAAGATATATCCACATTCTGTTGAAACCTTGAAACTTTAAAAAAATTTAGACTCTTGTCATCATCTTAAGTTCTTAATGCTACTCTTAACCTCCCAAAAAGCAGTCTCTAAGTCACATAGATGATCTCTTGGGCATTTTCTCTCTTAGCCATGGGGAGCTGTGACAGGAAGAACTGCTGCTTTTCTCAACAAAATCAGTTTCTTGATGTCTTTTGGTTTTCACTCCTTGCCTGCTCCTAATGCTTTGACTTCTTTTATAGATCAGAATGCTCTAGAATAATGGATGGTCTTGGGTGGTGAATAAAGGTAGATAAATAGGAACAGGGACAGGTAAATTGGGAGCCCTTCTTACAACCTTGATGAATTTTTTCCCCCTAAGTTTCCTTCTGCACTGAAATGCCACATCACTGCTTGTTGGACTGCTTCAGGAGAGACACCCAAGCTGGCACTGTGAAGAAACTCAGGAACCGGAAAGGTCGAGGACAGGAAGTGAGTCATCACAGAATGGGACTTCCACCACATCTGGCAGAAAGGCACAAAACAGAGAGAGTGAGAAGTCTCTAGAAAATGAAATGCTCAATAGGGAGGAAGATTGTCACTCTCCAACTTCTAAACCTCCCAAACCTGATCAGCCCCTAAAAGTAATGCCAGCCCCTCCACCCAAACTGGCTGGGCGCAGTGACTCACCCCTGTAATCCCAGTACTTTAGGAGGCTGAGGCGGGCAGATCACAAGGTCAGGAGATTAAGACCATCCTCGAGAACATGGTGAAACCCCGTCTCTACTAAAAATACAAAAATTAGCTGGGCGTGGTGGCGCGTTCCTATAGTCCCAGCTACTTGGGAGGCTGGGCCAGAAGAATCGATTGAACCCAGGAGGCAGAGATTGCAGTGAGCCGAGATTACACCATTGCACTCCAGCCTGGCGACAGAGCAAGACTCCATCTCAAATAAAAACAAAAACAAAACAAAACATGAGGTGGCCAGATGAATATGTTGTTTTTTCTCTTTTTGTTTTCTTTTTAAGCTTCCCTTGAGAGAATAATGGTAATGGAGAGAACTATTTAACAAGGTCCTGGTTTCTCCTGCAACACAGTAGCTACACTTGCCTGCTTGTATGTGCATTTTTGTAGGGATCAGCTTGGTAGACAGTATTAGCAGAGAAATGACACCTTGATCTTGGTTTGCAAGCCCTTCTCCCGTCAGTCCTAGATTAGGCCCTATTCAGCCATGCAGGGGTGTCGGTTTATGCGTGCTGCAGCAGTGGGCATAATGAATATAATTTACCCAGTGGACAAAGGCGTGTACCAAGTGAATTTAAATAACTGGTGTGGATTGGCCAGTAGCTAAGAAGTGGGCCTTTAAAGAGATACTGAAGATTGAAAGGATTTTTTTTTTTTTTGAGACGGAGTTTCGCTCTTGTTTCCCAGGCTGGAGTGCAATGGCGCGATCTCGGCTCACTGCAACCTCCGCCTCCTGGGTTCAAGCAATTCTCCTGCCTCAGCCTCCCAAGTAGCTGGGACTACAGGCATGCGCCACCATGTCCAGCTAATTTTTTTGTATTTTTAGTAGAGATGGGGTTTCACCATGTTGGCCAGGATGGTCTCGATCTGTTGACCTTGTGAGCCACCCGCCTTGGCCTCCCAAAGTGCTGGGATTATAGGCGTGAGCCACTGCGCCTGGCCTGAAAGGATTTTTTTTTTAAAGAAAAAAAGCCATTGCTAGCAGATAATGACAAACTAGGGTTTGCCCTCTTCATGTCTACTCTCCTTCCACAAATAGTTGTATCCAAAACTGTTTTTCCCTCTCCCCTAGCTTGTCCCCCTGTTAAAATAGAAGTGGGGATTGATCAACGTCCTGCTCCTGAGTACATGTAAAATTTGTACAAAAATATCTTCTATGAAAATGATTTTGCCTGTAATCCCAGCACTTTGGGAGGCCGAGGCGGGCGGATCACAAGGTCAAGAGATCGAGACCATCCTGGCCAACATGGTGAAACCCCGTCTCTACTAAAAATACAAAAATTAGCCAGGCGTGGTGGCAGGCACCTGTAGTCCCAGCTACTCGGGAGGCTGAGGCAGGAGAATCACTTGAACGGGGGAAGTGGAGGTTGCAGTGAGCTGAGATCATGCCATTGCACTCCAGCCTGGGTGACAAGAGCAAAACTCTGTCTCAAAAAAAAAAAAAGAAAAAGAAAAGAAAAGAAAATGATTTGTAATCTGTAGACTTATTACCTGGGAGATGATGAATCATTTCCCTGATTTTGGAAATTAGCCAGAGACATCTAAAATTACCACTAGGTAGTTCCAATCTGTACCAGATGGCCAGGATTATCAACCAGAGCTGATCTCTTTCCAGGCAAAACAAAAAGTATAAATACTTTGGATTTTAATCGCAGAGCAGTATTACCTAAGTAATTTTACAATTCCCCTTAAGTTTAAAACAAAATAGTTTGCAGGTCCCACTTTTTGCCCCAGGCCCTTTGGGCTAGGAACCTCTGCATGTGACTGTTTCAATATAGTTTTACACAGTATGTTGAGACGCAGTTTAGCTCCATGGTGCTTAACTGCACAATCTCCAGAGTCAGCCCAATGTAAGTGTAAAATCTGTGCTGAGCCCACTGGACGTATTACTTCACCTCTGTTTCACTTCCCTCATCAATAAAATGATGCGAACACCCACCAGACAGGGCTGTGTTATGAATTAAACTGAGCAATACATGCAAAGTTCTTAGCACAGTGCATGGCTCAAAGTGCTTAAACATTTTTGTTGATAATTGATATTATTGTTATTGGCAAAGTCTTACTTGACTCATTAGCAAGACTTGCCTGGAGTTGTTGGTGATTTTGTTTTTCACAGTATTTTCCTAGATAACCTAGCTTCACCATAGTATTTTTGAGGAAAGGAAAGGGAAGATACTGGGTCAGATGGAAGACAGCTCATCTGTCCTAGTAAAACTCTTGCCACGTTGCATTCCAGGCTTCCTTGTCGGGATTTTTCCGGACCAACTCAGCCACCAGCCTTATAACGGGCTGTGGGTGTGAGCAGGTCTTTAGGAGTCAGGAAAAGGAGGAGTTAGGAGGGTGGCTTCACAGTGCAGGCAGCTCTATGGACAATAGTCTTTCTGGGACCTGTGATCTGGAAGATAGCAGAAGATGAGCACATCCGGAGACCCAGCCCAGACAGACCCCGAAGGCTGCAGAGGGTGAGTGGCTTATTTGTCCAGCTTTCCATGCCAGGGACAAGGGAAAGATGGGATTATTTGCCTTTGTGGGATCTACAAAAGGTGACTGTGTCTGCCTTGGGCAGAAATCAGAAGACCAGAGCTCTATTCTTGCCTTGCTACTAGCAAGCTGTGCAACCTTGGATAAGTCACTAGCCTGTTTTCTCATCTGTAAAGTCAAGTCCTGGGCCAAGTCAGTGTAATAGCAATGCCCAGCATGTGTACAGTGCCTTCCAGTTGCACTTTTCCAAACAGCATCTCATTTGGGCGTCAAATGAGACCAAGTGTCTCTTTGTTGGAGAGATGCTGCTGGCTGGTCATTCAGCTGGTGCAAAGCAAGGCTGGACCTAGAATCCTGGTCTGCTGGGGTAAATTCTGGCCTCTGGTGAGCACATTGTTCCCCTTGAGCTCTGAAATCTGAAGATTCCCAGCTCCTTCCTGATATCTACAGCGTTACCTTCCTTCCCTCCCTATTCCCTTACCACCTACATCACCCTGGCTGTCCCAGTCTCTTCTCAGCCCTTTCCCAGAGTTACCACTCCCATCGCACAAGCCCACCACACTGATCTTGTTTCTGAGAAGTGGGAGGTGAGCAGCAGATACCCTCCCCTCCCCGGGTTAGCACTTGTGTGCAGCCCTTTTTCCAGGGTCCTCTCTGCTTCGTGGAATGCCTTCCCAAGGGGTCCTGAGAGGTGAAGAAAGTGGAGGCTGTTTAACCTCTGGGGCAGCATTTCTCCAGGTGCAGGCCCAGACCACCCATTCATGGGTCACAAGATCCAGGGTGCAGGTGAAATGTGCAGATTCCTGGGCCCCACCCCAAGGTTGGTGAGTCAGAATGCACATTTTTACAAGCTCTGTTTCCAGCAAGCACATATTGCAGTTTGGGAACCACTAGTTATGAGGGGAATGCCCTTTTGGGCTGTGGAGGGTTGCCTTGAAGCCACTGAAAGGTGGCTAGAAGTCAGCTGGAGGCGTGAATGTCTCAGGGGGTAGTGGTGCGAAGCCGACTTCAGCTCAAGGGCATGAGAAGCAGGCACTCAAGGCTTGGCATCTGCACAGGTAGTGAGCTCCCCATCGGTGAAGGTTTAAGCAGAGTCATTGTTGGGTGGGGGGTGGGGAGAAGTGTGTGGGGCTGCGCCCAGGATGGTGGTTCTCTGGAGCTGGTGTGGAATCACCTAGGAAGCTCTTAAAAGAGGCTCCTTGGCTGATGTTGAAGCCACGAGGAATGAGAAGGTCTAATGGGAAGCTCCCTTCCTCTTCTCCAGCTGTGGGCTGCTTCTGGTACACAGGGATAGTAGTAATACCTACCCCAGTGGGCTGCCCCAAAGACAGAAGGGGCCAATATACTAAATAAAGTGCCTGGCATACTGGAGAGCCTGGGACCCCTGCCTGGCCTCAGTGGGAGGCCGGGCGGGGGCATTGCCCTGGCCCCGGACACTTACAGCTACAGGTTCTCTCAATGCCCCATCTCACCTCCCTCCTCCACAGTGAGTTGGGCCCTGGGGGCTCTGGACTGGCTTCTGACAGGGGCTGCCTGGAGCACCCTCCTTGCTGCCTGCAGCTCTAGTGACTCACTAGGACCACAAGTTTATAGGTGAGGAGAGCATGAGGAACTGGCCAGGTGGTCTGGATAAAGAATCTGAAGAGTCTGGGGCCTAGGACTTGGGCCTGGCTTTGCCCCAAGTCAGTGCAGGGTCCCTGGGAGGACATCTCCCTGTGCTCCCTCTGGGAAATGAGAATCCATACAGGACTTGCTGACTTGGCTGGTGGAGTAAGTTAATAGGCATGAAAAAGAGAAGACAAAGGTACGTACCTAGTCGCCATGTGCTAGACAGACGTCCTATGCCCTGTCACAACTCTGCAAGGGGAGCTATCACTAACCCTTTTAATAAATGAGGAAACCGAAGCATGCACACACACACACGCACACACTCTCACACACACACACTAAAGCCTATATGATATATGCATATATATACATACATGTATGCACACTGTAAAGCATATATTTTAAACCAAAAATAAAATTCTAAGCGCCCCAGCCATCTAAATGGACCCCTCCTCTCAGCAAAAGGCATTCCAAAGTTAGCCTGAAAAACTAGTTCAGGCCATAATGGGAAAAAGGGACCAGACATGCCTCATTATACTCTCCTCCCTTGTGGAATTACTAATAGAACAAACTCTTTAAGTCTGATAAGAAACATTTACACTCTATTATCTTTGAAGCCTGCTACCTGCAGGCTTTACCTGAGTGATGAAACCTCTGTCTCAATACCCCCTTATTTTAACCTAGAAATTCCTAAGTATTTATTTATTTATTTATTTATTCAGACAGAGTCTCACTGTCACCCAGGCTGGAGTGCAGTGGCGCAATCTTGGCTCACTACAATCTCCACCTCCCAGGCTCAAGCAATTATCATGCCTCAGCCCCCCAAGTAGCTAGAATTACAGGTGCATGCCACCACACCAGGCTAATTTTTGTATTTTTAGTAGAAATGGGGTTTTGCCATATTGGACATGCTGGTCTCGAACTCCTGACCTCAAGTGATCCACCTGCCTCAGCCTCCCAAAGTGCTGGGATTACAGGCATGAGCCACTGCAGCCGGCCAGACATTCCTAAGTCTTTAGACAAAAACATAACTCTTTTAACCAATTGCTAATCAGAAAAGTCTTTGAATCTACCTATGACCTGGAAGCCTCTGCTTCCAGCTGTCCCACCTTTCTGGACAGAGCCAATGTACATCTTACATGTATTGATTGATGTCTTATGTTTCCCTAAAATGTACAAAACCAAGTTGTGACCCAACAGCCTTGGGTATACGTTCTCAGGATATCCTGAGGGCCGTGTCACAGGCCATGGTCACTCATTTGGCTCAGAATAAGTATCTTCAAGTATTTTATAGTTTGACTCTTCGTTGATGTATTTTATACACACAAATACATACCACACATAAATAGCGTAAGACACATACCTATAAAGAGGTCAAACAGAGAGAAACAGAGAAGTCAAATAACTGGCACAGGATCACCCAGCAGGCAAGGGGTATTTTAGAAAACCATGGAAGCGCTGTGTGAGGGTTTCTTTTAACTCAGTAAAACCAATGACTCTGAGTATGCTTGCTGAAATTCACACTCCCAGGGCCCTGACCTCAGAGCTTCTGGTCCTGAAGATCTGGGGCTACAGAGAACTTGCACTTTCAACTCTTGAGGTGATGCACTGTGGATGGTCCATGGACCACACTCATGGAGCCCCAGAGGCACCGGTTGCTCAGGCATTCCAGGGAAGCCCCAGCTCGCATTTGGGTGTCAGAGAAAGAGGAACAAGCAGCAGGTGGGATTCCTAGGGATTGGCCGGGAGAATGGGCAGAGGCTGCAGGGCCAGGCCTGGGGACCCGGGACTTGCGCAGGCAGGTGAGAGGCAGCTTGCAGAGCTGGTGTGAGCCAGCAACAGACTCTTTAAGTCTGATAAAAAACATTTACACTCTGTTGTCTTTGAAGCCGGCTACCTGGAGGCTTTACCTGAATGATGAAAGCTTGGTCTCCATAACCCCTTATTTTAACCTAGAAAATGCTGCTCTGATAGGGAATTACAGTTATGCTAGGACACACGCTAGGGAGAGGCTGACAGTGCACCTCTCCCACCAAGTGAAGACCACCCCCAGCACCACCTTACAAGACTCCTCTGTGTTACAGGAGCCTCTAAGCTGGGAATCGTGCCTCAGAGGACAGGTTTTCATCTGATCAGTGGGCTGTACCTGTTGAGCCACTTACCTCGCAGGTGTGTTCTGGGGTGAGGTTGTGCTGTGTAAAATGTTTGTTTTACTCAGGTATTAATTTTCTGGGGGATAAGAGGTCAGCAACACGTTCGGTATCACCTTTTGGAGTGGCTTCCCTGGGGAGCCACATCCTGGGCCAGAGCTCACTGGTGGCACAGGATTAAAGGTCAGGGGATGGAGAGGGATTCTATGTTTGCTTGCTTTTTGTTTTTATTTTATTTTATTTTGCTCAGGCTGGAGTTCAGTGGTGGGACTAAAGTTCACTGTAGCTTCAAACTTCTAGGCTCAGGTGATCCTCCCACCTCAGCCTCTAGACTAGCTGGGATCGCAGGTGCATGCTACCATGCCTGGGTAATTTTTAGAGATGAGGTCTTACCATGTTGCACAGACTGGTCTCAAATTCCTTAACTCAAGCAGTCCTCCTGCTTCAACCTCCCAATGTGTTAGGATTGCAGGTGTGAGCCACCACCACGGCACCTTGCTTTCTTTTTAATTGTAGTACCTGGCAGTAATGAGGTACTCCCTCCTCCTCCCAACTGGGATGGTCAGAGGAGACCCAGTGGAGAGTCAGGACTTTGCCCACTGCCCACCTGCCATGGAATGGGGCAAGGAGGGGTGTGGGTGTGGCTGTGAACCGGCAACTTGAGAGAGACTTGTAGTGGCAGGAAATTCTGTATCTTGACTCTGTCAGTGTCAATATCCTCTTTGTGATATTGTACTACAATTTTGTGAGATGTTACCATTGGGAGAAACGGAATAAAGGGTATGCGGAATCTCTACATTATTCCTCACACCTGCATGTGAATCCACAATTATCTCAAAATAAGAGTTTTCAGAGATTATCACAAGAGTGATATATGCTCATGAATACCATTGATTGACCGTACTGAGGCATAAAGCAACACGGAACTGAAAGCCACTTTCTCCTCTCCAGTCCTGTCTCTTTAAGGCTCAGTCCTGACAGCCTGATTAATTCTCTTCCACACAGTGCTACTGTATTTATTCAAATCTATTCACACCTATTACAGATATCTTGGGGCCGTCTTAGCTGTTTCACATGGCAATATAGTACACAGAGGTGGATAATGGATATGGGCCACTATCTAATAACACTTTTATCTTTGTAGGATACATTCCTAAAAATGGAATTGCCTGAAAGATTGTACAATTCATGTTCTCACCAGCACTGTGTAAATAGGGTATTACCAATCTTTGGAATTTTTTGTCA
The DNA here is from genome assembly GCA_963573385.1 of Cacajao melanocephalus. Taxonomy (NCBI): domain Eukaryota; kingdom Metazoa; phylum Chordata; class Mammalia; order Primates; family Pitheciidae; genus Cacajao; species Cacajao melanocephalus. The sequence continues at coordinate 49,791 of CAUYLG010015479.1, forward strand.
TTCTGATACCTCTTACCCCAACTGCAAAAGATGTAATTAGTTTTTTTTTTTTTTTTTTTTTTTTGAGACAGAGTCTTGCTCTATCGCCAGGCACCAGGCTGGAGTGCAGTGGCGCGATCTCGGCTCACTGCAACCTCTGCCTCCCAGGTTCAAGCAATTCTCCTGCCTCAGCCTCCCGAGTAGCTGGGACTACAGGAGCACACCACAAAGCCCAGCTAATTTTTTTTTGTTTGTTTGTATTTTTAGTAGAGACGGGGTTTCACCATGTTGGCCAGGATGGTCTCGATCTCTTGACCTCGTGATCCGCCCGCCTCAGCCTCCCAAAGTGCTGGGATTACAGGCGTGAGCCACCGTGCCCGGCCAAGACATAATTGTTATAAATTCGATTTCCCTAGGCATGAGAAGTGAACGAACGTCTTTTCAAATGTTTATCAACCAATATAAGTTCTCTCTTACGAATTGTGTTTTTCTATCTTTTGCTACTTTCCATTGCTGATTTCTGTTGGTTTGTTTTTGTTTCTATCAAACCTACAGCACTTCTGTGTTAAAAGAACACTAACACAGCTGCAATTTATCAATACCTAAAAAACGTGTTCACTGTTATCGTTGCCCTTTTGTTGTTATTATTTTATAATAAATGAGACCATTCTGTCATGCTTATTACAAGTATTTTCTGTCGGCCTATCACCTTTTGAATTGATTTAGTGTTTTCTATCACGCAGATATTAATTTTTCCTTATGCAGATCTACAGATAATTTTCCTTAATGTTTTCAGGGTTCCCATCTTGTGCCCCTCCTCAAAGATGATACGATTTCCTATAATTTCTGCTAACGCTCATTATTTTATTGATTTTTACATTTAGCTATTTATAATTTGATCAGAAAAATGTAAATAAGATTGTATACAGTAGTTATCTAATTATTTTCTTCTATGTAGACAGTCATTTTACCAAAAGCATTTATTTAATTATCCAACTTTTGATAACAATTATAAATAGAATTTTTTTAAATTTCCATTTGTAACTGCTTTGGCTAATAAGATAGATAGTAAAGATGTAAATAAAGATGAAAATATGTAGATGTAAATATCAATTTTTATATGCATATAGATAGATATAGATCATTGGTTTTGGTCTATATCCCTTGAGCCCAGAAACTAGCCACTCTTACCTAATATTTGGAGGTTGAATTTAATGCAGTAAACTAGAGAAACTAAATAAACATTGCAAATATTATAAACAAGAGAGAAAATTGTTAGTTTTTAAACGTCTATGCTATGTTTAGGTAATTTCCTCCCATTTTTCTTATAGTTTGAATTAAGAATGAATGTGGAACTTTATCAGGTGCTTCCTTAGCATTTATTGACATGATAAAACTATTTGTCTTCTTTAATTTGTTCATATCAGAAATTATGTTGATTGGTGTCTTAATATTAAACCATGATTACATTACTAAACTAAGTTCTAACTAATTAAGTTCCAACTTACTAAACTAAGGTGGGTTTATTTTAAAGTAAATTTCTAGATTTAACTTGGTTATATTTTAGTTAAAGCTTTGTATAAATTAAACTTGCATAGAATTTCCTTTTCGTATGCTCTTTTCATTAGATTTGGATAATGCCTGCTTTGTAAAATGAACTGGACTCTTACTGTCTCTTTCTATGATCTAAGATGGTTTACCATTGTGTTTATCATTCTTTGAGGATTAGATAGAACTCAGCTCTAAGAACAAGCCAGCCCTGACATTATTTTCAATGGTTGACATTTAACTGCCCTTTTGGATTCTTAAATAATTATTGGTCTATTCAGATTGTTACCTTCTTTGGGAACTAATTCGTTTTTCTAAGTCCACCAAACATTTGCACACAGTACTCTTATATTTCAGTGGCCCTCTCCTTCTCTGTAGTTCTATTGCCTTTCTCAATATTAATGTATATTTGGGGGTTTTGTTCTCTCTTTTTTCCTTAATCATGTTTTCCTTCTTAGTTTTTTCAAAGAACCAACTTGTTTTTCACTATATTGAGGCATAATTGATGTACCATAATCTGCGTATTTAAAAGCCTGGGAGAATTTGGGACAGCTCTTCATGACTTAGAAAGCACAGTGCACATGCTTGGTGGCATTACTAAGTGGAAGCTGCTTCTTTAGGGTTTGTTTGGAAGGTCCAGCTGACTCATCTCAACATTTGTATCAATGATTATCAATGCTCTGCCTTTGAGCACATGGATCCTGAGATTAGAAACTTTGGTGAAACCCAAGTGCTGTTAAGCAGAGTGAGTAAATAGTGAAAGCCATTTGCGCTGAGAGTGTGTCTAGAAAGAAAGGTAGAAATGCTCCAGATGTCTTCCAGTAATGTCGAAATTTTTATCCCAGTGTCACAAGGAAATACCAATGGCTTACCCAAGACGATCTCCAAAGGTCTGAAGGCATTTACTGAATGAGCTGTGCTTTCATCACATCTGTTATTGAGAAAAAGTGAAGAGCGGCTTTCTACATGGTCATAAACCAGTTGAGGAAGAAATGCAATTGAATATCAATGGGGTCATAAAACCTTGCCTCAATGCCATTCTGGGACCCACAAGTGGAGGCAATATTAGATGTCTTAGTTGCAAGGAAAGATCCATGTGGATTATCTGGAGATGTTCTGATAAGTAGAGCACCTCAACCTGCCAATTTCAAATGTAATTCAGGTTACATGGTACAAGATGATGTCACAATGAGCACCCCAACAGTGAGAGGACATTTACAGTTCTCAGAAGCTCTTCAGCTTCCAACAATTGTGATGAATTATGAAAAAAAAAAAGGAGTAGATGAATACAGTCATTCAAGAGTTAGGTCTGGATAAACAGCAGATTCCAAGGTTAGAATTCAGTCTATCCGTGGTGTGTCAGAAGGAAAAAGAAAAAGGACTAGTATAGGAATCGAGCCTGTTCCTGATCCTCTCATCTGTTCCTGGATGAACCCACAACTGGATTGGACTCAAGCACAGCAAATGCTGACCTTTTTGCTCCTGAGAAGGATGTCTAAGCAAGGACGAACAATCGTCTCCTCCGCATTCATCAGCCTTAATATTCCGTCTTCAAGCTGTTTAATAGCCTCACCTTTTTGGGCTCAGGAAGACGAATGTTCCATGGGCCTGGTCAGAAGACCCTGGGGTACTTTGCATCAACTGGTTACCACTGTGAGTTCTATAATAACCCTGCATGCTTCTTCCTGGGTGTCATTAATGAAGATCCACTGTTGTGGTATTAAACAGAGAGGAAGAAGACTGTGAAGCTGAAGCCACAGAGACCATAGAGACTGCTAAGAGAGATAAGCCACTCACAGAAAAATAAGCTGAGGTTTATGTCAACTCCTCCTTCAACAGAGAAACAAAAGCTGAATTAGATCAACTCTCAGAGGGTAAGAAACAGAAGAGGATCTGGGCCTTCAAGATCATCTATGCCACCTTCTTCTCTCGGATAGGTTTCCATGCATTTACTCAAAAACTTGCTGGGTAAATCCCAGGCCTCTGTAGCTCAGGTAATTGTCACAACCATACTGAGACTGATTATAGGTGCCATTTGCTTTGGGCTAAAAAATGATTCTACTGAAATCAAGAATAGAGCCAGGTGTTTCAGCAGCATGTCAGTCATCGAGCTCTTTGTGCTAGAGAAGACGCTCTTTATGCACAAATATATTAGTGGATACTACAGAGTATCATCTTATTTCTTTGGAAAACTATTATCTAATTTACTACCCAAGAAGATGTTACTAAGTATTATATTTACATGTATAATAATATCTGTATATTAATAATGCTGTAATATTCCTAATCTTGTTGAGATTAAAGCCAAAGGTAGACACCTTCTTCATCACGATGTTTACCCTCATGTTGGTGGCTTATTTGCTCAGTTCTGTGGCTCTGGCCATAGCAGCAGGTCAGTGTGTTTTCCATAGCAGTGCTTCTCGTGACCACCTCTTTTGTGTCTATGATGATTTTTTCAGGTCTTTTAGTAAATCTCACAACCATTGCATCTTGGCTCTTACGGTTTAAGTACTTCAGTATTCCTCAGTATGCCTAATAAATTTTTGGAACAAAACTTCTGTCCAGGACTCAGTGAAATAGTAAGCAATACCTGTGGCTACCCAATAAGTACTGGCAAGGGATATTTGACAAACCAGGGCTCTGATGTCTTACCATGGGGCTTGTGGAAGAATCACATAGCTGTGGCTTGTATGATTGTTATCTTCTTGATTTGCCTACCTGAAATTGTCTTGTTTTAAAGTATTCTTAAATTCCCCTTTAGTTTACTATGATTTGTCCTTACGTAAAAATAAGACCATGATTTTTAAAAAATAAAAAGGGAGTGAAAACGAGGAAGATGAAGACCGTTCAAACACCTCCCCACGACACACTGAAGCAGCGACGGCACAGCGGGAAGAATGGACAATGTTTATAGGAGGTCTTAGCTGGGACACTACAAAGAAAGATATGAAGGACTACTTTTCCGAATTTGGTGAAGTTGTAGACTGCACTCTGAAGTTAGATCCTGTCACAGGGGGATCAAGGGGTTTTGGCTTTGTGCTATTTAAAGATCGGAGAGTGTGGATAAGGTTATGGATTAAAAAGAACATAAATTGAATGGGAAGGTGATTGATCCTAAAAGGGCCAAAGCCATGAAAACAAAAGAGCCGGTTAAAAAAATTTTTGTTGGTGGCCTTTCTCCAGATACACCTGAAGAGAAAATAAGGGAGTACTTTGGTG
>CAUYLG010015481.1:0-10343 GCA_963573385.1 Cacajao melanocephalus
TATGTTGAACCAGCCTTGCATCCCCGGGATGAAGCCTACTTGATCGTGATGGATAAGCTTTTTGATGTGCTGTTGCAATCGGTTTGCCAGTATTTTATTGAAGATTTTTGCATCTATGTTCATTATGGATATTGGCCTGAAGTTTTCTTTTTTTGGGTTTGGTATCTGGAGGATGTTGGTCTCATAAAATGATTTGGGGAGGATTCTCTCCTTTTGGATTGTTTGGAATAGTTTCAGAAGGAGTGGTACCAGCTCCTCTTTGTATGTCCGGTAGAATTCGGCTGTGAACCCATCTGGACCTGGGCTTTTTTTGGTTGGTAGTCTATTAATTGCTGCCTCAACTTCAGCTCTTGTTATTGATCTATTCAGGGTTTCGACTTCTTCCTGGTTTAGGCTTGAGAGGGTGCAAGTGTCTAGGAATTTATCCATTTCTTCCAGGATTACTGGATTATGTGCATAGAGTTATTTGGAGCAATCTCTGATGGTAGTTTGTATTTCTGTGGAATCTCTGGTGATATCCCCTTTATTGTTTTTAATGAATCTATTTGATTCTTCTCTTTTTTCCTTTTTATTAATCTGGCTAGTGGTGTATTTTTGTTGATCTTCTCAAAAAACCAGCTGCTGGATTTATTGTTTTTTTTGATGGTTTTTTTGTGTCTCTAGCTCCTTCATTTCTGCTCTGATCTTAGTTATTTTTTGTCTTCTGCTAGCTTTTGAGTTTTTTTGATCTTGCTCCTCTAGCTCTTTAAATTTTGACAATAAGGTGTCAATTTTAGATCTTTTCTCATTTCTCATGTGGGCATTTATTGCTATAAGTTTTCCTCTAGACACTGCTTTAAATGTGTCCCAGAGATTCTGGGTATGTTCTGTCCTCATTCTTGTGGTTTTGAAGAACATCTTTATTTCTGCCTTCATTTCATTGTTTATCCAGTCAACATTCAGGTGCCACTTGTTCAGTTTCCATGAAATTGTGCAGTTTTGAGTTAGTTTCATTATCGTGAGGTCTAATTTGGTTGCACTATGGTCTGAGAGACTGTTTGTTATGATTTCTTTTTTTTTTTTTGCATTTGCCAAGGAGTGATTTACTTCCAATTATGTAGTCAATTTTAGAGTAAGTGCAATGTAGTGCTGAGAAGAATGTATATTCTGTGGCAATGGGGTAGAGAGTTCTGTAGATGTCTATCAGGTCAGCTTGTTCCAGTTCTGTGTTTAAGTCCTGTATATCCTTTTTGATTTTCTGTTTCATCGATCTGTCTAATGTTGACAGTGGAGTGTTAAAATCTCCCACTATTATTGTGTGGGAGTCTAGGTCTCTTTATAGGTCATTTAGAACTAGCTTTATGTATCTGGGAACTCCTGTATTGGGTACATATGTATTTAGGATAGTTAGCTCTTCATGTTGTATTGATCCTTTCACCATTATGTAGTGTCCTTTGTCTCTTCTGATCTTTGTTGGTTTAAAGTTGATTTTATCCGAGACTAAAATTGCAACCCCTGCTTTTTTTTTCTCTCTCTCTCCATTTGCTTGGTAGATCTTCTACCATCTCTTTATTTTGAGTCTATGTTTGTCTTTGCATGTGAGATGGGTCTTCTGAATACAGCACATTGATGGGTTTTTACCTTTTACCCAGTTTACCCGTCTGTGTCTTTTGATTGTGGTATTTAGGCCATTTACATTTAATGTTAATATTATTATGTGTGAATTTGATCCTGCTATTTTGTTGCTGGTTGTTTGTTTTGACACAGTTTTCTCATTGCGTCATTGGTCTTTACCATTTGGTTCGTTTTTGCAGTGGCTGGTACTGGATTTTTTTTCTGGGTTTAGTGCTTCCTTCAGGAGCTCTTGTAGGGCAGGCCTGGTGGCGATGAAATCTCTCAGTAATTCCTTGTACATAAAGGATTTTATTTCTCCTTCACTTATGAAGCTTAGTTTGGCTGGATATGAGATTCTGGGTTTAATGTTCTTTTCTTTAACAATGTTGTATATTGGTCCCACTCTCCTCTGGCTTGTAGGGTTTCTGCCAAGAGTTCTGCTGTAAGTCTGATGGGCTTTCCTTTGTTGGTGACCCGAACTTTCTCTCTGGCTTCCCTTAGCATTTTTTCCTTCATTTCAACCCTGGTGAATCTGACGATTATGTGCCTTGGGGTTGCTCTTTTTGAGAAGTATCTCTGTGGTGTTCTTTGTATTTCCTGTATTTGAATGTTGGCCTGCTTTATGAGGTTGGGGAAGTTCTCCTGGATAATATTTTGAAGAGTGTTTTCCAGCTTGGATTCATTTTCCCTGTCTTCTTCAGGTACACCGACCAAGTATAGATTAGGTCTTTTCACATAATCCGATATTTCTTGGAGCCTTTGTTCATTTCTTTTCAGTCTTTTTTCTCTTTTCTTGCCTTCTCTTTTTATTTTGTTGAGTTGATCTTTGATCTCTGATATCCTTTCTTCTGATTGATCGATTTGGCTATTGAAACTTGTGTGTGATTCATGAAGTTCTTGTGCTATGTTTTTCAGCTCCATCAAGTCATTTATGTTCTTTTCTAGGCTGGTTATTCTAGTTAGCATTTCATCTAATCTTTTTTCAAGGTTCTTAGGTTTTTTGCATTGGGTTAAAATATGTTCTTTTAGCTCAGAGAAGTTTGTTATTATCCATCTTCTGAAGCCTGCTTCTGTCAGCTCATCAAAATCATTTTCTGACCTGCTTTGTTGCCATGTTGGTGAGTCACTGTAATCTCTCTGGGGAGGAGAGGTGTTCTGGACTTTAATGCTTTCATCCTTTTTGTGTTGATTTCTTCCCATCTTCTCTGAGTGGATGTCCTTTCTTTTAAAGTTGGGGTTATTTCTCTTGTATGAGGCTTTTTTTTTTTTTAATGCAGGTGTCAGTGTGCCACTTGGGACAGTCTGTCTATTGTCTGTCTGTGGAGGCACTGCTGGGCTGCCTTGGTCTCAGCCCAGGCTGCTGTTTATTCTTTGCCTGGTTTCCATACTGCTGGGGTTAGCCCTGCCTTCCCAATAGCAGGCTCTTTTGCTCTGCCGAGCCAGCTGTTCCTGGGTGGAGGATGTGTTAACTGTGAAACTCCCGGGAGAGGGACTCTGGTGGCTGAATCTTGTTGGGGAGGGGCTGTCTGGTCGTATCCCCGTCCCTGCTTTCAACTCTCCCTTCTGTGGGATGGGCAGTTCCTTTTTGTGAGCTTTCTCAGTATTAGTCCAAATCTCCGCCCTGGTCTGTGGTAACAAGGCACCAGTCTGGCCAGGGCTGCCCGCCTGGGCTGTCGCCCAGGTCTGTGACTCCAGGTGGTTCTCAGCAAGGCAAGTGTTTTCCTGGTCTTTGTGCTGCTAAAGTCTTGGAATGAATTGCTGTATCTGATTCAGAGAACCGAGGGGGTGATGCCCCCCATCCTCCATGCCTGATACACTCTCCAGGTAGGGCAGTGCCCCACCTTGCCTTGTCTGGATGCCTTTGGGCTGCCTTCACTGCCTTTTTTTGGGGTTAATCCCGCTGTTCAACCAGTTCCTTTAAAACAAAACCGGTACCTCGCTCAGAGATGTGGATATCACTCTGGTTCTGTCCCACTTGGTGGTAGCTGCACTCTGGAGAAGCTTCCTTTTGGCTGTCTTCCCCTGAATCTACTCTTGAATTATTCTTAAGTTATGTTGTTCAGTTTTTCAGAATTTAAATTCATTTTATTATTCTTTGGAGTGTTAACATTTCATGAGTGCTACTGTCAGCATTTCATTTTATTACAATTCAGATTAAATTATTAATTTAGCTTATACTGATAATAAACATATTAACCTTCAATTTCTTTTTTCACATACTTAAAAATGCTCTCTAGATCACTGACCCAAAACAAACAAACAAAAAAACAACTACACAGTAATTGTTCAGGTTATAATTATTTTTTAAATGTACCCTTTCAATTTGTTTTAGACACAGAAAATATCTCAAGAAAAGTTACAGGGGTTAACAGAGGAAAACAATGCTTCCATGAAAAGTCAGATGGAACGTAGAATTAAAGATCTGGAATTTGAAATCTCCAAAGCAAAAACTTCACAAGCAGACTACAATACAACAGAATTGGAAACATATAAGAAACTGTATCTAGAACAAGTAAAACTGAGAGAATCAATATCAGATGAACTAAGAAAGTAAGTCAAAACACAGAATCCTAGAAAATAAATGAAGCTCTTTACTTTGCCTCAAAAGCATAATTTTTAGTGAGACAGGTTCATGAGATTAGGTGGAAGTGAAAGCTAACTAGATAAGACAATTTTGGAAAATGATGTTAGTAAATGAACTTACCTTTGAAATGTTAATCCACAGGTAGATCATCTAAGATCAGGAGTTCAAGACCAGCCTGACTAACATGGTGAAACCCCGTCTCTACTGAAAATACAAAAATTAGCCAGGCATGGTGGTGTGCTCCTGTAATCCCAACTACTCAGGAGATTGAGGCAGGCAAATCACTTGAACCTGGGAAGTGAACGTTGCAGTGAGCAGAGATTGTGCCGCTACACTCCAGCCTGGGCAACAGAGTGAGACTCTATCTCAAAAAAAAAAAAAAAAAAGTTAATCCAGGACAATTCATCTTACTCCCCTGTGTGTGTGTGTGTGTGTGTGTGTGTGTGTGTGTGTGTGTGTGTGTGTTTTCTTTTTTTGTGTGTTTCTTTTTTTTGAGATGGACCAAAAGGGCAAGCCCTGCTTCTGAGGCTTTGGTCACAATTTTAGGAGTAAATTGCCTTTGGAGATGATTGAGTTCTCTTTGATCTCGGCTGTCTCCTCCCCAGAGCGTTGTTGCTCTGAATTACTCCTCAGTGCCAAATGCTTATTTTTTCTCAGATAATGGGTGGTGAAAAGAAATGCTTCAAAATGTCTTTGAGAGATCTTTTTTTTTTCTGTAACTGGCTTACTAAATACAAGTATTTCTAGCTTTATTTTACTGGAGTAAAATATTTTTGGATTTATATTTTTGGGTATTTTTGGTACTCCTATATATTTAAGGAGTACCACATCATGTTTTAGTATATATACATAGTCAAATGGTTATTCTAGTCAAGCAAATTAACATGTTTATCTTTTCAGATAGTTACCCTTTAAACACAAGTGTTTATTTACTTAAAAAAAAATTTTTTTTTTGAGACAATTTCACTCTTGTCACCCAGGCTGGAATGCAGTGGTACAATCTTGGCTCACTGCAACCTCCGCCTCCCAGGTTCAAGTGATTCTTCTGCCTCAGCCTCCTGAGTAGCTGGGATTACAGGCATCTGCCACCATGCCTGGTTGATTTTTTTGTATTTTAGTAGAGATAGGGTTTCACTATGTTGGCCAGGCTGGTTTTGAACTCCTGACCTCAAGTGATTCTCCCTTCTCAGCCTCCCAAAGTTTTGGGATTACAGGTGTGAACCACTGTGCCAGGCCTAAACACAAGTATCTCTTTTTTTTTTTTTTTTTAATTTTTATTGTATTTTAGGTTTTGGGGTACATGTGAAGAACATGCAAGATTGTTGCATAGGTACACATGTGGCAGTGTGATTTCTAATGGCATTCTTAAGATATCTTCTAAGTATAGCCATTTCAGAAGGCAACAAACATGACCTGTTAATCCATACATCATTAATAGTTTTTGCTCTTTTCTCCCTACTTTGTTTGAATTACTTTTTTGTTAGAAATCCTCTAGAAATACATGTACTTCTTTAGAACAATTTTAAAATTATTCCTGGGATGTGACCCTTTCAATGTTCCAAGGTTCAATTAAACAAGAACCTTTCAATCCAACTGTTAGGGTAGGCAGTTAGTCAGATATGAGCAGGCAGGAGGAAAAGTAGCTATGTGGAAGGAATGCCCCATAATGACTCTTAAGATGCTTAGTAATCACTCATTCTATGGTTGAACTGTCAGAATGTGAACAGTACACATGCCCTCATACATTTTCAGAGTTAAAAATGGTTTGTGGTATCTTTTATTGACTCATGGTTACTTTTTAAACAATGCAAGTCATTTAGACATAATTAAAAAAAAAAAGCAAAATACTCAGTATCTGTCTTTTGCAATCTTCACAGACGTAAAAAAATTCTAGCAGATGTCAGTACCAGACTTCTTCAAGAAAAAGAGCAGAACAAATCTTTATTTACTTCTTATACTGCAAGGCCAGCCATGGAGTCAGCATGCAATGGAAATCTTAATGAAAATTTAGGTCTCAACAGAATACATATTCCAAGAGAAACCTTAAGGATTTCTACCTCAAGCTTATTGTCTTCAGATAACAGAATGGAGAACGACTTGTCAAAGGTTAGCTGTAGCATCTTTTTTTTTTTTTTCTTTTCAGACTTCTGATATAATTCTTGTATTTTTTGGCAAAATACTAGGTTGTCTAATTGACTTATGCATTTTAAATAAAGATCATAATTACCTGTGTTTTTAAGGAGAGGAAACAAACTTAACACCTTTTTTTTTTTAAGTCCTTGGGGCTCTCATTGTCAAGAGATATTCATTTGTTAACTTTATTCAATAAGTGTAACTAAAGCAGCACATTTTACATTTCTGTAAAAATTACATTTAGGTTGGATTTTGGAAATGGAATTGTGTTGCCTAACAACTGAACGTGTACTTTGAGATGCTTTGGCTTGCTTTGTAATTGATTTTAGTTTGGTTTGGGTTCATAATGTTTTTAAAGTTTTTTCTGTAGCATCTCAAGTTTCCCACTTCTAATCATATGTAAACTATTGGTATTCAAACACTTAACCACATATGGATGATTATTATGTAAAGGAATCCAAGATAAATACTTTTGATGAATTATATGAACCTGTAATACTAAATAATATTTTTTCTGTTTTTCAGTTTAAAGTTTTCTGATTTTCTTACATGAGTATATCCTTTTATAACATTTTAATATCATTTGTTGTAAAATGTGCCCATTGCTGTGCAATTATACAGCAGTGTTTAAATACTTAAAGCAATATTTGAATTCATAAAGTGAAGTTCACTTATGCCTATCTTACCATCACTTGAATGAATTTATGGCTAAAATGGCAATGATATAAAGAATAGTTAAATAGCAAATGTGAGCAAACAGAATCCAGTCTGTTCTTTTCCTACCCAGAATTCCATGTAAAAGTGCACAGGGTTCCCATCTCCCTGGGACATGACCCTTTCAGTGTTTGAAATTTCAATTGAACAAGAGCCTTTCAATTCAACTGTTAGGGTAGGTAGTTAGTCAGATATGAGCAGGCAGGAGGAAAGGTAGCTATGTGGGAAGGAATGCCCCAGAATGACTCATAAGATGATCAGTAATCACTCATTCTATGGTTGAACTGTCAGAATGTGTTAACTACATTCTGATAAAGAAGGAGAAGGGCAAAAGGGGAATTCTTAAGAGCTGCATGGACACAATGAATACAAATGTGATGGCTGTACCACCTTCCTGGGTGGCAGTAATGAGCAGTGCCACCATTGGGTAGAATTTGTTGTGATCACTGGGTTCTGCACATGTGCATTAACCAAAAGTAAGGGAGGGTCTCCCAAGCCTGGGTGCAAACTGGGCAAGAACAAAGGCAGGAACCTAAAGAAAGTGAGAGAAAAGATCAACTGCAGAATGTCTTGGGGCTGCTCCCAGCCAAGTCAGCCCACTCTTGTCTTAAAGCATGCTGTCACTTCTGCAATACATTTTTTTTGCTGGATTTGCTAATTGGTCTTTTGGCTGAATTCTTTCTTGCAAGAAGACAAGAACTGAGGACACTTTGTGGAACTCCAGGCTTGGCAACATCTCTTGGTGCCGTGACTCACATCCTGTCATGAGGTGAGGGCTGTGCTCCCTGCTGTCTCCTGTCACATGTCTGCTCCTATCCAGCAAAGTCTATGAGAATGCTGAGCATGCCGATCAAGCTCCCTGGCATCTCTGCTTTGTATGCTCAGCTAGCACTTCCACCCAATGCCCAACAGAGCTCCTCCAGACAAAGAATGCTTTCTTGTCAGAGACCCTAAGGCTTTTGATTACTTCCACATTCTCACAACTGACTTTTGGGGACTCACCACCCTATCTTTCTTCACAGTTGGTCCCGCTGCCCATGACATTATGGCACCTCTCTCTTGCTAGCCAATGCCACCTCCTTTGTCCTCTCTCTTCCCAGATAGGCCCCAATACAGTGGCTTTTAGAATGCTCTGTCACCATCTTCTCAGCACTAATTCCACCTCCAGATGAAATTTAGGTAAATTTCAGGTGCTATGGTCTTGGTCTAGGGGTCACCTGGATGTAGCTAGTTACCCAATCTTCTCTCCATGTTCTTATCACTGAATTCTCAGGGATTTACCAATCAACTTCCCTCTTGTCTCTGGCCTTCCCCACTGTCCTTGAGATGCTTTTACTGTATGCAGAGGATTATTACAGAAGGCTACAAAATTATAATTGGGCACAGTCATCTATAATTAGATGTGAGACCTATAGATCTGGGTGTTTTGGGGTGGGTGTCAACAGACCAAATGAGAGAAAGGGGTCACGGCTTGGGTGGGAGCATGCAATAAGGGTGCATGAAGTCTGAAGCTCCTCACAGGCTAGGGATGCCTGGCCTACTGTGGGAAAGAGATGGAGAGGATGCTCTCCCCCTTTCACAATGGATGAGAATGGACAGAGAGCAAGGATGTTCACTCTCCCCTGGCCTTTACTTCTCTCTGTTTTTCAGATGGACGTTCAACATTCCACACTGTAGGACTCTCCCCTTGGATGCATTCTCAAAAGTTAGGACAAGTTTGATCCTGAGACATTAAAGAAAAAGATGTTAGCTTTCTTTTGTAATCATGCATGGCCTCAATACAAAACTATATGACTATAGGAAGGCTGGCCAGAAAATGGTAGCCTTAATTTTAATACCCTCTTGCAGTTGGACCTGCTTTGCAGATGACAAGGTAAATGGTCAGAGGTGCCCTTTGTCCAGGCTTTTATATGGCTCTAAAAGAGGACCAGAATCTCTGCCAAAAATACAAACTGGACCCTGCCACTTTGGCTCTTGTGAGCCCCTCAGTGGATAATTCTCCTAGAAATGGCCTAGGAAATTTCCCAGAAGAGCATCCTCAGCCTTCTTTTATTTATCCTCCCACTGAAGATCCAAAGCCATTAGTCCCTGTACTCACCAGAGGAATAGGAATGGGCACAGGAACACGAGGCTCCAGAGGCTGGTATCAATTGGGAGAGGTCCTACATCTGCCTTAAAATGCTTAGTGGGAAGTTAGCTGTGCTTTGCATGACTCCTGCCACTTTGGCAAGAAAAAGCTTTCAATAGTGTGCAAATGGCTCTTTTGGAGAAAAAAGTCTTTTGAAGACTATTGAACAAGTTTTCCAGGGCCTGTGCCCTTTGCACATTAAACATCCCATGAGGAGCCAAACCTCCTTTGCTTTTTCAGCCGGTCCAATGGAGGGGCACTTATGCTAGGGAGGAATGTCAGTTTGACTTCACCTCACTTTGTGCCTGTCAAGGGTATAAATATCTTCTGGTCTTTTAGACACCTTCCCAGGTTAGATAGAAGCTTACTCCATGTGAATAGAAAAAGCAATGGGGATAGTAAAGGCCCTCGTCGAGGAGGTCATACCCCGGTTTGGCATCCTAGGTCACTGCAAAGTGGTAATAGTACATCTTTCACCTCACAGGTTACTCAACTTGTTTCTCAGGCCTTGGGAATCAGTTACTTTCTACATTCCTCCAGGCATCCACAACCCTCTGGAATGGTTGATAGATATTAACCAAACTCGCAAGCAAACCCTGGAAAAATTATGCCAGGAAACCTCAAAGCCTTGGCCAGAGCTACTACATATTGCTCTGCTAAGGCTGAGAAACATACCCATCTCTAACTTACAACTCAGTTCTTTCAAGTTATGATGTGGAAGACCCTTTCTTTGCTTTCCTATTTAATACTGAAACTTGCCAAATTACTAATTATCTTACTTCCCTATCCCAGTTTCAGCTGGGGGCTCAAAAACTAGGCCAAAAGACATTTTCACACCCTGAAAACTCTGACCAAATTTTATACCCACCAAGTAAGTACTCTAGTTATCATCAAGACTTGGAAGGATGGCACTTCAAACTGTCTACTGAGTCTTACTTGGAAAGGTTCTTACACTGTTTTGCTCTTCCTACAGCAGTTATGATGCCGGGGATCACCATGTGGCTCCACTACTCCAAGATAAAGCTGTATGACTCATCTCTGGCAGAGGAGGTTGTAAAGGTCCCATCGGACACCTGCACCACTGAGCCCCTCCACGGTCTCAAACTCCTCTCAAGCAAAGCCAAAAGAATAAAGATAAGTAAATTAGTAATGCTTTGGCCTGTTATACCATGAGTCATAACACTCCTTGCA
>CAUYLG010015483.1:0-26448 GCA_963573385.1 Cacajao melanocephalus
AACTTAATATAAACATAGTTTAACATAGAGCTCATATGAAAACTGCTTCTAAAAAGCAACCTTTTGGATGTAATCAATATAGAAAATCTTTTGTGGCAACAGATATACACACAAACACACACACACACACACACACACACATGCACACACACACAATCTCTATACTGATACGAGCTACCAGATGGTGAAGGTTTGGAAACCTGTTAGATTTTATATCCTGAAAGAGTTGTCTTAGAAAATGTCTATTCCAATCTCTTCTTTTTATAGTTGGAACCTGAGCCCTCAAAGGTAACCTCATATGCTTAGGTCTAGCAAACCACGAAGTGGCAGAAAATGTCACGTCCCAGGTAAATAATGCTAGTCATAGAATGTTCTCTTAATGAACATTTATGAACATTATGAACAGGATATCTGACTCTGTCTTAGTGCTATAGGTTTAAGAGGTTCTACAGAATGGCATGATGAGAATTAATCTGGAAGTCTGGAGACCTATTTCTGTCCTGGCTTTGATACTTCCTGGCAAGATGCCTCTTATAATATCACTTATAGCTCCAATTTTCACATCTATAAAATAATGATAATAGTATATAACATTCTTCAAGTGAGATAGTGTACGATCAAGTTTTAACAGTTATCAAACACATATAAGATACCATCATCATCTGAGTTGATCTCCTAAGATACATTTAGACAAATGTAGATTAGGTTTGATAGAATTTTGGGGCTTATCCCAACCACAGAGAAATAGCGAAAGAGGTTAAATCTGCTTAGGTTGATGAGTAAGTGCAGAGAACATATTCTGTATCTTTAGTGAAAGCCTTCAGAGGTTTACATGTGATAGAACAGGCCTGCTTTGCATGCTTGTGGGCAAAATTATTTTTTACAAGCATTACTTGGAATGTATACACTCAGATTTCCTTCTGTACCTATAGTTTCTTTCTTTCCAGAAGGTTTTTCAAAATTTTTTTGTTTGTTTGTTTTTGTGATCATGGTTTTTTATTTTATGAAATAAACACTCTCCCCTATCCTTAGACTGTTTGGGCTGGTATAAAAAAAGCTATCATAGACTGAATGGTTTATAAACAAGGAAGCTGATTGCTCACCATTCAGGAGGTTGGGAAGTTCGAGATCAAGGCACCAGCAGATCCATTGTGTGGGCCCACTCTGGCTCGTAGACAGTGTCTTTTCACTGTGTTTTCACATGGCGGGAGTGGGAAAGGCAACTGTCTGGTCCTGTTTTATAAGGGGACTAATCCCATTCCTAATCACTGCCAAAAGCTCCCAATAAATAGCGTCACATTTGTGCTTAGTCTTCCACACATGAATTGGGGTGGGAACGCAAGCATTCAGACCGTAGCACCCCCTAATACTTGACAGCTATTTACTATCCCTGGTCTTGCCGCTGTCCTACTGCAGTGCTATTCCTGGCTCACTGTCCTCACGTGCTTCCTACCTGTAGGTTCAGCCCCACCCTAGGCTCTGAAATCGAGTCAGTCCTCTTCTTAGAAATTGACTGAGGATCTTTTCAATCTTGCTGTTTGTCTTTGTGTCTGAGTTTTGGCAACCAGGCTCTGCCTTGTTTGAGACCAAGCTGCTGGCCTATGCCCGTGTTCTAGTCTCTGAGAAGCTGGATCGGCAGCAGTGGAAGCTGGTTTCTTCTCATAAGAATATTCTAAAAAAATTATACATTGTCAATATTTTTGAAAAGGTAATTACTACTCTGATAGAAATACATGGAGGAAATAGCGGGAAACCAAAATATTGAGGAACTTAGGGGAGAGTCAAATGGTAGCTCTCTTTTAGATACTTATATTCCTACCAAACTTCAACCCAGACCTTTTCCATGTGCACCATGTTGGAACCTCGCTCTGAACCTCAGTTCCTCGATTGTGTTGCTTCTAGATGTCTTTGATGTCAATTGCTTACCTGCTGTGATCTCTAAGGTACACCTGCTCTCAACTCAGATTCAGTGGTTGACATGTCCTGATGACAGCCTGCTGGATTTCTCTGACACCTATTGCTCATCTAAAGTACCATACATTATTCATCAGTATGTTGGAAAGGTATGCTGTTTTGTCATCTTAAATACCCTTCCTTGCAATGTTATCTGCCTGGTCTTGATTTAAATTCTTCTACTCTCAAAGGGTCATCCAACTCCAAAACTACTGTCTTTGAAAGGCAGTGGTGATAGTAGTCTAGGTGCTTAGAAGGAGTGGTGAACATAACTGGATTGAAAGCCTTTAAAAAATGATTAGACAATTGTCCGGGAATCTGCACTAAGAGAAGACACAAAAGATATCGGGCTAACAAAATCATAAACCACCGTCTTAGTTTTTTTACTGGTATATATCAATGAGTAGTTTGAGTAAATTCAGCACTCCATCCCACATCTGTCTCTCTTCAACATTTACGAATTAGTTCATGAAATTTTTGATATAAGTAGTACTAAATAATAAATACTAGTGTCTTGGTTTGGGTTCCCTGGAAAACAGACTGTGAGATGGAGATTTATATTAGGGAGTTTATGGTGGCATGCTCTCCTGAACAATCCTTATGAGGAAGTGAGGAAAGCCATGTTCATGCAACAAAGACAGCTCATATCACAGGGGCTATGGAGCTGGGATAGTCCTTTAAAGTCGTTCCAAACTGAGGCAAAGGGGTCTGGCTTTTATACCTATACATTGATTAGTCATTAGATAATTGATAATTGGATGATTTAACTAATAAGTAAACCTTCTCCCAGCAAGGGGTAAAAACTTGACCAAGCCATCTCCCTTTCCCTGATAGCAACTGGTAGGAAGACTTGATCTGTGAATAGTCTGCAGTCTCCTTTGAAACTGGAAAAATGTATGCCTGGGTCATTAAGGGTAGACCTGGATGGCTTCCTGAAGGATGTACATACTGCCACACATACATATGCATACATAATATGCACAATCATACATATACATATGCACATTCATGCATCCTGCAGACATAAATATACATATTCATACATAACTCACACATGCATATACACACATAGTATATACATGCATCAATATACATATATGTATGCATATTTCCTCATACTGCACAAATATAGCTATTGCTGCTTTCCTCCATACTTTGACTTCACCCAGCAATGACCTTGATCTTTTAAATATACAATTCCTTAAGAGAGAAGTTCGTCCTGTTTCAACAAGAAATCCTTCTGGAAATCTGAAGTTCAAATCAGGCTATTTTATACTCAGCATCAGAAAGTCATTTTGGAGTCGTAAAAATAGCATTCTCCCTACCTCCACATTCTTACCACTACCCCACAGCTTCACCAGAAAGCTTTTATAATAAATTATTTGAAATGTTGCTACAGGCATTTCTTTCACAGAGAGAACAATACCTTCATGTACAAAAATCTATATCTCAGCTAATGGCTAAGGATTACACTGACTAAGGTATAATGAGGTCACAAATATGGGGTTAATATTAAAGATATTTCTCATTAGCCTTTTGGGCCTAAGTGTCAGAGTGGTTACTCCTCTGTGTTAAAAATCCTATATATGTTTTTTCATTTATAATAAGAAATTCCACTAAAGTAGCACCTTGACCATAAACTCTAACCTTGGACTCAATGATCTAGTCCATTTTTACTACCTTCTGACATTGTCAAAAAACCTCTTTTTAAAAAAAGCGTCTTGATGATGCCAGACTAATACTAATTCCTATTTTTTTAACTGTAATGAATTTGTTACTGAATTAATTGGATTAATTGATTTCCTATCTTGTTATGAAAATAATAGGTCTTATGAAAAATTATATATTCCTATAGCCACTGAAATGAACATTTTGAGAGTAAACTATATTATGTAATAAGATTGTTACAATGTGAATCAAATTGGTTATTGAGGGCTGCTGGTTTTCTTCAGAAACATTGAGGTTTTGACCCCTCGGAGTAGGGATCAGATTCTGTAATAATATCTTTCCAAGGTATCCAAAATACTCTTGACCGAAAACCTCCCTTTAGACTTATTGTGAACTCATTCTCATCACTTGCGTTATCATCATCAATGACTTAATTATTATTTTTGGCATTATAAAGATGGGCCTTAAGGAAAATGGTAAGATAAAAAGTTAAGTAATAAACTGAAACTTTTGAAAAGTGTAAAATAGTAGTCAATAGATAACATTTATTGAGTGTTTAGTATGTGGCAGGCAGTGTCCTAACAATAGGATAAGGCTGAGATTATTTCTGAATTTTTCAGATGAGGAAATTAAGGCACAGAGAGGATATGTATTAGGCCCAAAGTTATCTGGCTAGTAACTTTGTGATATTAGTCCAGGAAACCTTGGTCAAGAATTAATTGTTCCTACCATTATACCACATTTGCTTCTAATTAAGAGGACTATACTCAGAAGATTATATTTGCCTCCCATTTTTGCATTTTAGAATATTTTCCCTGGGATATAGATGATTATTTCTAATATTTGTTTTGAAATGTAAAGCAATACCATGTAAAAAGCAACACTGGCCAAAAACCTGTGATTAAAGCAGGAAGGCAAGATATCAAAGATACATAGACAGTGATATGTAAGAAGAACTTGAATCATTCCCTAATCTCTCTTTATAAGGAGCCTAGCGCCTTGGGGTGTGGTGAAGGATGAGGTCAGAGTTGGCCATATCACTGTTAGGTGCCACTTTTACTCTTTTAAACTGTGGGCGTTTGGCCTGGTCAGTTTTTCCACCTGAACCTGAGGATGGGAAAAAGGTTCAACAGACTAATCAACATCCACATTTGTTTGAACTAATGATGTGAAACCGGTCAATACTGGTTGACAAAACATTTCCATCTATGACCTGACTCTTGAGTATCACGATACAAATCTGACTGCTAAATGGTACCATGAAGCTCAGAAAAAGTCAATGTCCAGCCCAAAATAACAAATTTACTTTGGAGATAGAAGGGTAATTTAGGCCCTGGAAAAATCTACCTCAGTAAGAATTTAATACGTATTACCCCTATCTATTTCCCTTGATTTCTCCTTCAGAAGGAAAGTAAGGTCCTAGTCTACACCACTGTCTATTGTGGTGTTTTATCCCATTAGGAAAATAGTGTTCTTTTTGCACTATATCCAAAAGTCATCTTTTTAACACTATCCAGCTTTTTATGGTGTCGGTGTAATATTTTATGTAGTAAATGATGGTTTTCTACTGGTAGAACATTTTTCTTCCCTTTCTTCTCCTTTGACAACCCCTCCTACTTCCTAATTCAAGCAACTAGGTTCTTTGAGCTCATTGCTGCAGGGGAAGGACATGACAAGGTGGAAAAAGAAACCAAAAATATCTTCCTGGTTTTGGTCTAAAAAACCCTATGGTGTGTTTCTGTGGAGGAGGGGGTGAAGTGGCTTCAGACAAAAGCTGTAGGGTTGACAACCTGAGCCATGCCCCAGTAAGGTTTAGAGCCAGACCTGTGTGTGTGTACACACACGTGTGTGAAATGTTACAAAAGAGACGGCAGAGATGGGGCTGAATGATCTAGAGGGAGAGAGCAGAGGACATATTAAGGATCAGAGGACCTTTCCACCCCTGCTCTCTGGAGATTACATGGGCCGCACACCTCCTCATACTCTATATTAAAAATGTCATTTTAGGGACAAGAAACAGGTGCAGCAGAAACCTGAAAGACAGAGTCATCTGAAGGAGGTTTTTAAGCCAGTTGGATAGGGAAACAAAATGTTGGAAGATTGAATATTTGAAAGGAATGGAGATAATTTTTTTTTTTAAAGAGAGAAAAGAAGAGAGAAAGAAAAAAAAAAAGAATGTAAGAGAGAAAGAAAGAGGAAGAGGAAGAGGGAGAGAGAACAGGATTCTTGTTCTATAAAACAGACTTTAAAGCAACAAAGACCGTAAGAAACAAAGAGGGACCTTACATGATGGTGAAAGGATCACTGCAACAAGAAGAGCTAACGATCCTAAATATATACACACCCAATACAGGAACACCCAGATACATAAGGCAGGTTCTTAATGACTTACAAAGAGACTTAGACTCCCACACAGTAATAGTGGGAGACTTTAACATCATACTGTCAATATTAGACAGATCAATGAGATAGAAAATTAACAAGGATATCCAGGACTTGAACTCAGAATGGAATTAATTTAACCAGAAAATCAAAATGTTATAAAATAACAAGTTTAAATTGCTGCCATTACTTAGCAGGATGGTAGTTCAAAAGAAAGATTAGGCACGTTTTAAGGATTAAATATTATTTGCGTATCTGAGTGTCCATTGCGTATGGTAGTAAGTTTGTTTGTTTCAATAAAATCACCCCTTATATCAAAACAAAAGGCTTCTTCTGCTTTCTTTTTCTCATTTTCCACTCCCATCTCTCATCCAAAATAATCTTCCTGCTCAGTCTTGTCCATATCCCGTATCTCCTGGTCTGAAAGGGAAGGAGGGGAAGCTTTTTTGTTGTATGCAAGGGGCCCACCTGGACTTTATTCCAGACCCCAATTTGCCTGAGTTGTTGTTATTTTTAATTTTTTTTCCTCTTTACATTTTACCATTTCTGAAGACAAGAAAACTTTCACAATCAAAGTGTTTCCAAGCAGAGGGGAGTGTTGTGGAGTTGTGGCAGTTGTTATTTGTTGAGTATATGTGAACTGTGCTGTGTATCAGGGTGTCTCTTCATTCTATTGTCATTTGTAGTTGATCTTTGTGCATTGATAACAAGTTGTTGAATTTAAACTTAAATTTGGATCCCCAATTTTTTGCTTAGAATCTCTGCAAAAAGATATCTTTATGATGCAGCACTAAAATGGAAATAAATTCTATACATAGAAGATTGCCTGTCATACACCAGGTAATGGCATCAAAGGGTGTTGAACTTGCCAAGTCTTTTACGTTGGATCATAGACTTTTCAAAGCAGGAAGAAGTTAGTGTGGTTAATTTGCATTCATATAGGTCCTTTATTCAGTTATGGAATGTCAAAATGTGAAAAGTTGCCAGCTAACTTGTTTTTTGGTTGTTTGTTTGAGACAGAGTTTCACTCTTGCCCAGGCTGGAGTGCAGTGGCATGATCTCGGCTCATTGCAATTTCTGCCTCCCAGACTCAAGTGATTATCATGCCTCAGCCTCCTGAGTAGCTGGGATTACAGGCATTCGCCACCACACCCACTACTTTTTGTATTTTTAGTAGAGATGGGGGGTTTCGCCATGTTGGCCAGGCTGGTCTGGAACTCCGGACCTCAAGTGATCTGCCTGCCTCAGCCTCCCAAAGTGCTGGGATTACAGGTGTAAACCACCATGCCCGACTATCCAGGTAACTTTTAAGAGAAGCTGTTCTACCTATAGTAATCATGGAGGAAACAAAACTCTGAGTTTAACCAAATAGGAAATACAGAGAAAGAAATTCTAATGTAATTTGATATGGTTTGAAATTTACTGTCAGTCTTAAAAGAAGTCAAGCCCACAGGCACTGGTGAGAAGTTAAATATAACTGCCAACTGGCTGAAAGTAATTTAGGAGGATCTCTGTACTCTTTCTATTTATTAAGAAGGTTTAGATGCAAATTCTGATGTAGGTATGGAAAAGAAAGAGTTTAGATGGACAAATGGATGATATTTTTAGTTAGTTTTAAAATAAATGTGACATTTAGGGTAGTGCTTCCATTTTTCCCTTGAAAGCTCTTATAAAATGGCTGGTGTGTCTAATAACCAATGACCTCTTAGACTCTAGAAAAGGTGGAATTACATCTTGTTTCTGCTTTCCAAATAATCTCTCCACATTCCCTATCTCTCATCATGCAATCCAGCTACACCGAATGCTTTTTACCTTTGTCAATATACTATGCCTTCTCAACTTTTTGTACCAAATACACATCTTCTGCTTAGCCTGCTTTTTCCTTTTCCTCGCCCTCAAATGCAATTTTCCTGGCTCACTCCTACTCATACTTCAAGGCTCAGCTCAGACATCACTTCTTTAAAAAATCCTCCCTGACTGTGCGCCACCTCCGTATTGCATCCTGTGCTTATCTCTGGCACTGCACTTACAGTGCAATCTTATATTTTCACTTGCATCGATTTAACAACACGTAAACAAAAGCAAACATATTTTTCATGCAGCATGGCCCCTAAATGGAAGCCAAATTCTTCATCTGGTGCTTAACTGAAGAAACTGTAATCCATTTCCATACTGGGGGTGTGTGATCACACTGTGTGTGGTTGATTTGCTGAGCTATTACGGTTCGTTGTATACAGTTGCAAGACTCGGTCTGCAAAAAAACAGAACTCATTCTAACTATTTTAAGCAGGATGAATTATAATACAAAGAATCAGGCCTATATACATTCATCAGAATGCTAGAGGTTTCGGGCTGAATGTTTCAGGATCAGTTCCAGAGATAGCAGTACTGCTGCCTCTGTGAAAGCAGGGACGCAAACTTAAGAGTCTACTACTGACCTGTGTGGCTTTGAGTTCAAAAGCATTGTGTCATAGCTGCCATTCAGGGATCAGAAAACCATGACTATCTCCCTTGTTCCTACATCTGGACGCCCACAGAGCAGAAGACCAGACTTTGGGACACAGTTAGAGAAAACCCAAAGTCTCCAGGACTGTGCCTCTGCGCAGCAAGCAGCAGGAAGATAGGCTCTTCCTCACTTGCCGATTCAACCTTTTGCATCAGAAACCTGGCAGCAAGGGATTCTGGGCAAGGTGGTTTTTGTCAGTCCAACTGGTGCAGGTCAGGAAGGTGCTCTAGGAAGATGACTTGGATGCTGAATACAAATTTACTATATCTACCATAACCAGGTGTACTGTGAATTTCAAGCAAGGTTAGGACCTTTATTGCTTAATTTTGATTCTGCATTAAAACCTACACTTCACATAACTGCAAATCCACAATCTATTCTAAGACAGTGGGCTTTTTGTCTTTTTATAGACCTTCAGCTCCTAACAGAAACTGTGTTGTACACATATTTGAAACATCGTGCCTAGTACTGTGTCTGCTCAAATGAATGAATGAAGAAATACATGAGTCAATAAATCAGTAAATGTTTGAAAACCTGTGTCCTTCTGCACCTTTTGAATTGACAAGTTCATTTGACTTTTTCCAATTCAATGGTTCTCAACTAGGGGCAATTTTGCCCACCTTCTCTCATCCCCACCTCCATACATTTGGCAATGTATGGGAGGCACTTTTGAGTGTTACTATTTCGGGGATTGGTGGGTGAGTTTACCATTGGCACCTACTGGGCAGAGACTTGGGATGCTGTTAAATAGTCTACATTGCACAAGATCGCTTCCTGCAACAAAAAATTATCCAGCACAAAATGTCAGGAGTGCTGAGGTTAAGAAATCTGTTCTAATTACTTAATTCTTCCTCTTACTTTGGTCTGCCATAATATTCTTATGTCAATAGATCAGAACCCTTGAGAATTTGGGCTTTCTCAGAATTCAAGTCTTCATTAGTCTTTTTTCTCTTTGGAGGGTTTCCCTCCCATAGTCTCTTGTTACATGTTAATCATTCTATTCCCACAGGTATTCATAATGGACCTCAGGGATGGAGTGGCTGTTAGGTTCTTGTATTACAATATTACTAGAGGCTGGGTGTGGTGGGTCATGCCTGTAATCCCAGCACTTTGGGAGGCTGAGGTGGGTGGATCACAAGGTCAGGAGTTTGAGACTAGCCTGGCCAATATGGTGAAAGCCCGTCTCTACTAAAAATACAAAAGTTAGCCTGGCTTGGTGGTGGGTGCCTGTAGTCCCAGCTACTCGGGAGGCTGGGGCAGAGGAATCGCTTGAACCCGGGAGGCGGAGGTTGCAATGAGCTGAGATCATACCACTGCACTCCAGCCTGGGCGACAGAGCAAGAGTCTGCCTCAAAAAAATAAAAATTACTAGAGAAAATTTTTAGAGTGTCACTCTTCAACTTCTTTTTTTACTTAATCTCACAGAGCTAGATTTAGTATCATTTCATTCAATTTAGAAAATGCCTCAAGAAAGTGAGAGATGTTATTCTATATTTTGAACCTTCATGGATACCAGTTTTACTGAATTAGTTGATTTTTGACTTTTTATCTTTTATCTTTTTTCTTTTTTTAAATACTTGACGAATTGACTGGCCAGTAGTCTTCGAGAAAAACGAAATGCTGTTTCTAAAATGGACTTCTTAGAAAAATCCAGAACTTCTTCTAGGTTTTAGAAATTTGTTCCTTTTCATAATTAAATACTTCTAAAGTACAAATATGTCATCATCAAATAATCATCACAGTTAAAACATTAGTCATATGACTGTGAGCAGAACAGAAAGTCAGTATACATCTTAAAGACGGAAGTATAAAAACTCAGTTTACACATCCAACAAATCTTATTAAACTTTGCTATTCCTCTCTGCTAGCCACTGAGAAAAACTTAGTGAGCAGATTATTACCAGTCTCTACCCTCATGGAGCTTACATTATTTGGGTAGAGTCTTCCTGCTAGATAATCACACAGTAGGATTTAATTGCTAGGGCGACATGTTCTATAATTGAAAAATCACAGGGTGGCCTGAAAGTAAATAGGGAACCTAACATAACTCTAATCTAATCAGGAGAATTTTTTTTTTAAAGGAAGTAGTAATTAAACTCATACCTGAAAGATGAGTAAGAGTTAGCTGTGCACAGTGTGGAGCAAACAGCATTCCTGGCAGAGGCACACATAATGGCTGGAGGCAAGAAAGAGCTTGTTTTTTTCAGGAAATATGAAGGATTCTGCATTTAATACTTAGTACTGAGGAGCCACCACACGATTTTAGCAGAGGCGTGATTTGATCAGATTTACATTTTAAGCAATGACTCTCACCACGATGTGAAAAATGGGATTGTGGCAAGGAAAAGTGGGTTAGAGATAACTAGCTAGAAAGCAGTTGGAGTAGTCTGGTTGAGACAAGATGGTGATATTTATTGGAAAAAAGATGGATTTAGAAGGGGGGGTAAACTAGATTTGGTGACTGATTTTTGGGGGGTAGGTAGTGAAGGGAGATACTGAAGGAGAGAGAGGTGTTATGGATGGGTCACAGGCTTCTGGCTGGAGTATCTGGGAGGAAGTTGGTGCCACTTATTACGATAGGGAACTCTAGAGGAGAAGCAATTTTGGGGCAAGGTGGTTAAATATAATACATTTATTTTGGGGCATGCTGTATTTGAAATTCTTCTATCACATCCAAATATCCAAAATGGAAATATTATAAACATTTGGATCTATAACTCTCTCACTTAGAAGAGTGGCCTAGGCTGGAGATATGATTTTGAAAACCACTGATTTCATTGATGTTTGAAGATATGAGAGCAGATAAGATCACTTTGGGAGAAAGTCTGGAGAGAGAAGAAGGTCCGAGGTTGAGTCATGAATAAAGGTCTACACGAAAAGTTTGGGTAGAGGAGAAGAAATCTCCAAAGAGGCCTAACAATAAATCAGAGGGAAAACAATGGAAGTAAACAATGGAAAGACAGAAAGCAAGGAAAGAGACAGTTAGTAGAAGAAAGGAGTAGAACTCTGTTACGAAGGATGCTGGGAGGTTAAATAGGAAAGACATGAATATTTTCATTGACGGCAACATGCACATCATTGGCAACTTAATACTAGAATTTGAGAGGTAAGAGCAGAAGCTAGTTTGGAGTGGGTTGAGAAGTCAGTAGTAGAAGGAAGTAGAAATTGAAGCTATAGCTATATATTTTGTAACTGGGAGAGTTGATCAGATTTTAGTTGGAGATCTGTAGTTTGGTAAAATTTGTGTATATATTTTTTAGGATAGGAGAGACAATTGTATGTATAGATGATAATGAAAAGTGTCTAATAGAGAAAAAGAGGTTGAAGTTATGTAGGGGACAATGATATTGTCTAGAAGAGAAACTTTCTGAGAAAGTGGGAGGAGATGGGATTAATAGCACATATCAAGAGATTTTCCTGTAATAGAAAACAGTTTTGTTTAGTAACAGAAGGAAAGAAAGAGTTAATAACTGTGAAGTTTAGAATATTCATTTAAGGCCCTTGTGGTGGCTCACACCTGTAATCCTCGCATTTTGGGAGGCCAAGGTGGGCAGATCACTTGAGCTCAGGAGTTCAAGACCAGCCTGCCCAACATGGTGAAACCCTGTATCTACTAAAAATACAAAAATTAGCTGGGTATGGTGGCACATGCCTGTAATCCCAGCTACTCAGGGGACTAAGGGAGGAGGATATCTTGAACCTGGGAGGTGGAGGTTGCAGTGAGCTGAGATTGCACCACTGCACTCCAGCCTGAGTGACAGAGTCAGGCTCCATCTCTCTCTCTCTCTCTCTCTTTATATATATCTATATCTATATCTATATCTATCTATCTATCTATATATATATATATATATATATATATATATATCTCAGATCTTAGTGATCTGAGATTGTTTTCACATATACCTCCAGAGCTTGAAACTAGTGTCCATATTCTTGGGAGTTAAAATGTAGGCGGGCATTTGTGGATGCCTTCCTACTAACCAAGTATTTAGTAGGTAAGTTGCCATAATCCTAATTGAAATGGGCCTTCCTATGTGTCACTGCACTGGCCTGTGGATTAGGAGAGCTCAAGTGGCTGTGTATGTAGTACTAGTGTAGTATTTACACATACTGCTGCTCTCACACTGCTGCACTCACTTTTCATACCCAGTTTCACAGGGCAATTTGGCTAAGGACTCTAAGCAAACAACCAAGATAAAAGTTGATGGCCGCCAAATAACCAGAAGAGTCCTGAAGTGCTTGTGGACTTCCACAGGACCGAATAAGACTGCGAGGTCAGTTTCTCACCCATGTTCTGGGCAGCACAAAACAGGAAGACTCACTAAACTCCTAGGATGCACAGGCCGTTTTGGCTCTGATCATGGCAATGGCAATATGTTGGTAAGAGTTACATTTGGCTGCAAGAAGCAAAACACTCAACTATATTGGGTTTTATGATAGGAGTTAAAAGAGTTTTTTTCCTCACATCATAATAAGTCCTGAAGTACAGATTGCTGGTGTCGTTTCAGTGGCTCAATGACATCAAGGTGAGCATCTTTGCGGTTCTCTTGTCTCTTCATGCTCACAATGTAAGTGCTGGAATTGTTACTTCTGCTTTTGGGGCAGGAAGAGCAAACTTGGAAGCGCTTACCAGTTGCAAGTGTCCCTTTTTATCAAAAAGGCAAGCTTCCCCTGAATTCCCTCCAGTGGATCTCTGCTTACATCTGGGCTGGGGGTTAAAGGAAGCTAAGAAAGTGTATATCTGACTCTATAGCCCCTGTAGTTGGAGGCATCATGGTAGAAGAGGGTGGGAAATAGCTTTGGGTAGCCCAAGCAACAGTGTCACTTAACAATAGGGAGCCACAGGATACCTAGCGGGAGATAGCAGTTCTCAAGGAGAGAAAAGCATTGAACCATTTGGTAGAGGCAATGGCAAGCCATGACCAGGGCCCAGGCGGAAAAGGCAAGGGTCACCCCATAAAAATAGCTCTAAAGCGTTTGAAGACACCAGACGGCATCTGCGAAAGCAAAAAGAAGAATTTGCAGGGAGACAAAAGCTCTTCTGCCCCATTCGCTAGGAAGCTTGGGATAGTTAATCAGATCTGTGTTACTTACCAACATATTCCCAAGAACTTAGCATGGCTCCTGGTATATAGTAGATTCTCAGTTATTGTTACATTAATTCATGAATAAGTGAATCATCTAAGAACATGGTGAGAAAGGAAACAATCAGTGGAGTAAGATGTCTCTCATTCTTATGGAATGGTGAAAATACTTGCAAACTGAACATCTGATAAAGGGTAATTTCCAAAATATACCAGGAACTCGAACAACTCAATAGCAAGAAAACAGATAACTCGAATAAAAAAAACATTGGCAAAGAACGTGAATAGATATTTTGCAAAAGAAGACAGACATACGGATGGCAAACAGGTATACAAAAAAATGTTCAACATTGCTCACCACCTGGGAAATGCAAAATTAAATGAGGTGTCGCCTTATACCTGTTTAAATATCTATTGTGGAAAAGACAAAAGATAAATGTTGGCAAGGATGTGGAGAAAAGAGAAGGTTATGGTGGGAGATAAATTAGGATAGGCATTATGAAAAATAGTATGGACGTTCTTCAAAAAATAAAAAAACAAAACTACCATGAGAACATGGTGATTCAAAATAATTTACATTAAATTTCAAATGTCTCACCACAAAAAATGATAAGCAGGTGAGATGATGGATATGTCAGTAAGCTTACTTTAACATTCTGCATTGTATACTGTGATGGTTAATATTAGGTGTCAACTTGATTGGATTGAGGGATGCCTAGATATCTGCTAAAGTATTGTTTTTGGGTGTGTCTGTGAAGGTGTTGCCAGAAAAGACTGACATTTGAGTTGGTGAACAGGGAGATGAAGACGTATCTTCAGTGTGGGTGGACACCCACAAGTAGGCAGAAGAAGGTAGAAGAAGTTTGTTTGCTGAGTCTTCTGGCTCTCTTTCTTCCTGTGCCAGATGCTTGCTTCTGTTCCTCCCACCCTTGGACCTCAGACTCTAGTTTCTTCAGCCTTTGGACTCACTCTGGGACTTGCACCAGTGGTTTCCTTGGGGCTCATGGGCGTTGGGCTGCAGACTGAAGGCTGCACTCTGAGATTCCCTGATTTTGAGGCTTTTGGACTTGGTCTGAGCCACTATCAGCTTCTCTCTTTCCCCAGCTTGCACACGGCCTATCAAGGATCTTCACCTTATAATCATGTGAGCCACTTCTCTCTAATTTAACTCCCTTTTATATATACATATGTTCTATTGGTTCTGTCCCTCTGGAGAAGCCTAACACATATACGTATATCAAAATACTATATTGTACCCCATGTGTATACAGTTATGATTTGTCAATTAAAATAATATTATTTATTTACTGATTGATTTTGAGATGGAGTGTCACTCTGTTGCCCAGGCTGGAGTGCAGTGGAGTGATCTGGACTCACTGCGACCTCCACCTCCTGGGTTCAAGACATTCTCCTGCCTCAGCCTTCTGAGTAGCTGGGACAACAGGCACACACCACCACACCTGGCTAATTTTTGTGATTTTAGCAGAGATGGGGTTTCACCATGTTGGCCAGGCTGATCTCGAACTCCTGACCTCAGGTGGTCTGCCCACCTCGGCCTCCTAAAGTGCTGGGATTACAGGCATGAGTCACTGTGCCTGGCCAAAATAATATTGATTTTTTAAAAAGAACATGAGGAGACAAATCCAAAATGATAGTAGTAGGAAGCTATTGCTTCCTTGCTTAATTTGGGATTTATTTTATGGAGTTGGGGCTGATTTGGCAGATTAAAATGGTTAATTTTCAGACTGGAAGGAGGACATATCCTCTTCATGTTCTTTCCCAATATATGTCCTGGAAATAAGCCTGTTTAAAAGAAACACATAGAATGGAGGAGTTTGGGATGCAGATGTGTTTCAGGGCTTTGCCAGCTGGGACCCCCACCCACTGCAGGGACTGCAGAAGAAGCTGAGGTGGGGGATCTGGAGCAGCCCAAGGCATCATGCCCATGCATGTCTTTCTTGTCCTTCAAAATATTCCGCACTTTCAGTTAATAAGGGACCAGAATACTTGGCTGGGGAAATTTCACTCCTGATTAAAAATTTCATTTGTCTGTAAGATGAGTTTGTTTTAATAAAGTGAAAGAGAAATGAATCTGAGACTACCTAGTTCTTTTCTTCATTTAGATGAGTCATAGTGAATTGAATCTTTACAATTTTTTCAGTCTTCTTTAGACTGCCTAGTCATGTAGTATTCCTAGAGTTATACATACTTGAAATTGATTTCATAATTGTGGAAGTTCAAAACCTAAGAAGTTTTTGTTTTAAACCAAGAGTTGAGGAGAGCTAGGCAAGCGATCTCATCTCAGATCCAGTCATTTCCAATAATCTGAAATTTTTGTCTAATTATTTGTTCATGCTATTTTTGACTTTCTTAAATTTCATTGTTGCAGGAGATAAACTCAGTGTTCCTTCAAAACATACTTATTCTAAGACCCATTTTCGGTGAATTGAAAAACAACCAAAAAAAAAAAAATCTCCTATCTCTCCTTAGAAATGAAAACAAATTAATTTGTTTGAAATCACAAAGGGACCAGAATATTAGAGCAAATAAAGATAAGAAAATTAGATTTAAATCCTTTTGCATATATTTTCTCAGGATGGAGATTTTTTTTTTTTTTTTTTTGCAATTGAGAAACTATAGGAAAAATAATCAGTAAAAGCAATATAGCTAAAGTTACTTCCCTACCTAAATTATAACTTGTTCAATTTACCTACTTTTGAAATTCAGACCAAAGAACATTCCATTGTCTTTATTACAAAATAAATCCTAAAATAAAATTTTATTCTGTATTACCATCAGTTCTATGGGAAAAAAGTAAGAATTGAAGTTAAAAAAAAAAAGTTGTGACCAAAAAAATGGAGGAAATAGTGCATATTTGAGAAATGTCTTGAGGAATCCTCTCTATAGAACAAGTCAGAATGAAGATACTGTCTAGGATTGGCTGGGTCCATTGAAGCAGCCCGTACCAAGAGGACCTCAGAAGGTGAAGCGTGATTGCAGCCTGAGTTGGACACAGAAATCAGGACTAGGGAGGGGGATTTGGGAACTGGATGTAGCTGTAAGCAACCATGAGAGGAAGTTGGAGCCGGAAGCAGGGATAACAGGAAGTAGAATCAGGAAGATGAGGGAAGGTAAACACTGAACTCCATGGCCTGAAACTGAGTTGGGGAAAGGGACCTTGGCTGGCAAGTGACTGTATGTGTGAGCCCATGGGCTGCTAAACCATCCTGAGAAAAACTGAGGTAGAAGGAGGAAGAAAGGAGAGATAGAGACAAAGAGAGAAAGAGGGAGAAGTCTACTGGTGGAAATAATAACACTTTATCAAAAACTCAGGAAAAGAGATAGGAAAAGAGAAATAAATCTGTTTTTTAAAGAAGATGGCAAGAGGGAAGACAGGCTGAGGTGCTTTTCTAGGTTTTAGGTTTTACATTAAGCGTATTAATACATGTTTCCTGTCAAACTGTGCTGTTCCCTTGAATGACAGGCTTCGCAGTAAGTTATCATTGTCCTTTAATACTCATATCAACTATTTAAACATTATTCACAGCTCTTCAACTTTCTAACAGTACATTAACATTTACAGGGACCATCCGAGGCTTTTATCACAAGTATGTATGTGTGGGTGCTTATTATCACTACTTTTTTCACCTGTAGCTATAGTAACTAGAACAATAGCACTGACAATAGGTTAAAAAAATTGATCAAAGGTTATAAATTTCTGGGATGTGTGTGTATCATACATATATATTTGACACCACATATACATACACGTATGTATATATCTACATCTACATATGTATGTGTGTACATACATACATTGCCATATAATATCCACACCTCATCCCTGATCAAATGCTCAATAATAGAAGACCAGACTGGCAATGTATGGTGTGAGAAAAGTCAAAGTTTCAAAGGTAATGGAACATGCACTGTATGATCTGGGCAAGGGGGTTTGGTTGGGTTGCAGTCATAGCAGATTTCTTATCCTCAATCAATGCACTTTGATACTTTATAGAACATTATGGACGCTGCAGCAAGAGAGACAGGCACAGCTAAATTTGTCTTTGACTGCTAGGCCACTGCATTTCCCTGGTTATTTTCACTGATTGTTACTTAAGCTGTCGGAATCCAAGGACTCGGTATGGTCTAGAAATCATAGTTGTAGCACTGGAATCTCGTTCAGACCCCTATAAGCCAGGTGACTTCAGGCAAGTCACGTCTGCCTCTGGATCTCAGGTTCCTCCTCCGTGAGTTGGACCAGTTTTCTGGTCCTCAATCTTTTCTCTGCCTCAACATATTGGACAGCAGCTGCCCAGCCTGCTCAGTAGTACTAGTAAGAGTAGTAGTACTAATAGTAATGGTTGAGTTATGGGGAACACTAATTGAGTACCTACTATGTGTCAGATGCTGAGCTAAGTGTTTTTCCTCATTTTTTTCTGTAGCACAGAACTTTACATGATACTCTGTTATCTCCAATTCAGAGATAAGAAAATAAACTCAGAGGATTTAACAAACTCAGCAAGGTCACACACCTAGTGAGTAACAGTCCTCTGGAATTCTGGCCTATGTAATATCTAGATGCTTGTTCTTAGTCCCTACCTTACGCTGGTCCTATAGTCATGATTCTTAAATGGGGACAGACAATGTCATGTCCCCCAACCCATAGATGTATCATGGTATTGGGAGGGATTACTTGCAAAAGTCTGCTGAGAGATTTTTAAAAGACCCTTGGGGGTACCCCCACTTGAATATCACTGAACTAAGTAATCTTTAAGCTTCTTTTCATAGTTAAATTTTTATGACTTGGGATCCTGCTGTTGAGAAGGAAGAAAATTCTACTGCTACCACTCTCAGCAACATTGAATCTAGCAAATTCTGTTGTGTTTTTTTGTTCTGTAACAGCCTGCATAAATTTGCCAGTCATGAGTTCCTCTTTGTCTCTTTCAATAACTCATTGTCTTCAGAGCAGTCTCTGATCAGAAACTTCATTAAGTTAGCTCTGATTTGTCTTCTGATCATACCTCTTAGATAACATATTGAAAATGCCAGCTGGGTCGTGATGGTGCTTCTCTAATTAGGCTGCCATAGGCATAATTTCATTAATATTGCTATAACAACAAATAATCATGTCACTGATGGCTATGATCCAATTATAGCCTGTACATCAAGCAATTATTACCTTTATGTTTGGTAAATGTAAGTTGACTGAGGGTCACTATAAATGACAGCAGTATCCAAATTTAGATTTTCTGAAATCTGAAAGATATGTCACACCTTCTATCGGGAATAAATCTTCAGAATCAGACTGGCCACATTTTCAGGCATTCACCTGGCCACATTTTTGTGCATTCTTTTCCTATGATAACGGATGAGAGTGGGAGAGAAAGGTAGAATCTAAAAATAGGTGGAAAAAAATAGGTGGACTCTTTGACTAAAGCAAAGATTGGAAGAGTCCTGTTGAGAGCCATTCCTGGAAGCTTGTACAGATTCCTTAGAGTTAAAATGTAACTAAGGGTAGAAAAAGATGGTCATGTCATTAAATTACCTAAGGGAGCACTGCCTTTTTTAGCATCTTCAGAGTGCATGGTGTGCTACCTTCGCTCTGCGTGGGAGGAGGGGCCTTACTGTCTGAAGGGCTGCACCAGAACATCAGTGTTCCTTAATCCTATTGAAGGGTTTTTTTTTCCCTTCTTGTTCTTCCCCCACCCACTTCTGCCTCTGTCTGGGATATGTCTCCCTAGATCCCACATCCTTGCATCTCCAGCTTTAGGTGAAAAGAATGGCATGGAAAAGGTGAAAGATGAGAGGATGAACACACATATCCTATCTTTGTCCCAAGAGCCCCACTAGTGCAACATTCCTTTACCTACATGTCCCATCTACCCAACCATCGCTCTGCTCCAGTAACTCCATCTGCCACTGACATTGGAGTTCCATGTTCCTGACAAATAACATTAGCCTCCAAATAGGTCGTAGTCCAAAAAACAAACAAACAAACAAGCAAAACCTACAGTTTTTGCCTCTTCTCTATTATCTCCAGTATCATTATCATCATTTATTGAGCCTGTGTGCCAAAAATTTTGCTTTACACGCATCAATTATCTCCCTTGTACACAGTCTTCAGTCCCTCATCACTTTAAAAGATGACGTTGGCCGCATTCGGTCCTTATTCCCTGGACGAGATTCTCAGCAGCCACGTGGAACCTTTATCTTTTTCTTCACCCAAGAATTTCCACCTTGGCTTCCCCTCCCTGGAGTACTGTCCTGGCCTCCATTTAGTTGCTGTTCTTTGTTCCCTGCTCTCCCTGGTATCCTCCACTAGGACTGTCAGTCTATGACATTTTCACGCCACCATCAGATAGAGGAGAGAATAAGGAGCGTGGGGGCACTGGTCCAGATGTCAGGACTACCACGATTGCAGTTACTTTCCTGAATACACTTTGGCATGGGAATATACAAAAAATTGGCTTTATAGTTTTATGAATGCCATTATATCAGCTACATTGTAGTTCAAGCAGCTTTCACAGATTGGTCAAGAAATCCAATTCTAATACTATTTCTTTGCAGTGTGCATTCTGAGTTTTGAAAGATTTACAAATGAAGTTTCAGAGAGTACTCCATATGCTGGTGACAGTCTACATTTTGAAGGTGTGTAGAAGAATTTAGAAAAAAAATATTTTTCTGTCTTGGTGAATTAACCTTACAACATTACTTTCAGGAAAACGATGTCTTTTTCTAAATGGGACTTGAGTCGTGTCCCACAAAACAGCTAAATTAAGTTTTAAATGAAGTGTGTGATTTTCCAATCCAGATCTAAGCAACACACCAAAATAATTGGCACCTGGAAATAACACCATTTAAAAGTGTGTTTTTTCAGGACAGGACTGGTGTCTTTTCATCTCTATTTGTTCACACCTAGCTCAGCTATTTCCTGGTATAGAGTCAAATTTCAGTAAATGTTGGTGAATATTGTTTCTGAATGAACAGAATGCTGTTAGTGTCTGTGTCTATGCAAGCAAGTATTACACACTGAACTAAATTATGTATCTTAACTCAGCCTCCTTTCCCTACAGATACTTTTCTTTGTTGCTTATTTATACAGTGTGCAATTAAAGGTTGGCAAACCACTGTTGTAGATGATGGAATATTGGTTGAGTGCCCAGACCAGGAGGAGAGCTTCACACCCCATCTTATTCTTATCACATTGTCTTTGGATGAGGGAGTCAAGAATTGGTTTGAAGCGTTTGTATTTAGCCTGTCACTTTGTTCCCTGTTTGTCTGAAGTCCTTTATGAAAGGAGGCAGAGTCCTGAACATGAGCTGCTTGAGACAGGGTCCATGTCTTGTTCATTTTCATGCCCTCCATTAACATTTAGCCTATATGACTACCATATGTTAAGTACCTATGAAATCAGGCATTATCCCTGGTAGATTATACACATGATTTCATTTAATTAACACAAGAGTCTCGTGACATAAATTGTTCTCAATTCGGAGTTGAGAAAACTGAATACAAAGTTTAAGGAATTTGCCAAAATCACATAGTTATGAGGGTCACCATTGTACACCCAACTAGTATAGTGCCTGATACATAATAAATGTTTGGGAAATAGTCATTCTAAAATCCGTTCTTCTTTGAATGTCTTTGCTCTTTTCACTACCAAGTGTTTCCTCCCCACTAGATGTGTTTAATAGCAAAAACAATGATTTGAGATGTTTTGGTGAATGCACAATGACTTTCATGTTTAATATACATTATAGACATTCATTTAATTATATTTATATACTTTTTTTTTGTAGACACACAAATGGAGAATATAAATAGTAATTTGAAACCAAAACTCGGTATGTCCCAGAGAGGCTAGATTAGGAATTCTCTGATTTGGGAGTCATGAATGTGAAGCATCCATATTTTAACAGAATTATTAGTGGCAGAGGAATCATCTAAGAAACCCGAAAAAAATCTGCCCAAGTGATAGGAAGAGAACTACTAGGTAAGAAAGGACTGTTCTGGAAGACATGCTCCTGTGAGCAATGGAGAGCAGAGGAGAGAGAAGGTGGGGACAGGGAGGGTTGGCCTCTCATTCAAAAAGATGATGGCAAATTGGCAGCAGTCGAGGGGAACACAAGGACAAGGGAACCAGGTGAGTATTTTTGTAAGCTGAGTACAAGGAACTGATAGGTGATGATTAAGATGGAGGGAAAGGGGGAATAATCGATGAAGACCCTGCAAGCCACTGGTGGAGGAATGGGTTAGCAACACGCCACTTCTCCAAGCCAGGAGGGATGGAGGTGGGCTGGTGAGAAGCAGGTGAACTTGAAAGCCAGGACTCAAGAAAAGTTATTTGCTCACATGTTGAGTTATAAGACGATTTATAATTTTAACAAGTCATGTGAGATCTTGTCTAGGTGACAATAAATAATTGACTCAGAAGCAAAATCCTCCCTTTGCTCACAGGGAACTCAATTCATTAACAGGACAAACAGAATCCTCTTTAAGGAAAATGTGAGACACTGAGAAAGTCATGTAGAATTACTTTCTCTGCCTCTAACATTCTTCTGTAGGTAAAGAAAACGGGTTGAAATGAACATGGTGGGAATCTCCGAAGAGAAAAATTAAATCCATAAAAGGGCTGAAATAATAGCCTGTCAGTACATTACGTTATCTAATGCCCAGTGGCTTTCACATCCCACGTTCCCTTCCGTCCCCCGCCCTCTGCTCCTGTTTTCCCTCTGCGGGTGGCATTGCCCTCTCCACCTCCTCCTCACCTTATTTCCTTATCACAAGGCTCATCGAGCTTGTTTCTTCTCTGATACCAGCAGTACTTTCCATATTGCTCTTTGCTGCCCATCCCCATCTATCATGCCTTACAGTTCTTTGTGTACATTTTTTATCTATGCCATTTAATTCTCTATATTTACAGGACAGGGAATGTCTACCTTTTCTTGTATCCTCCATGATCCCTTACTATTTGTGAACACTGAAAAAATATTTACTAAGTTCGTATAATGATTACATTTTTACAGCTGACAGAACAAACCTCATTGAAATTAGATAACAGAATTTGTTAGGAGTAAAATTTAGGACTTAGGTTGAGAACATTAAGGGCTGCGTAAGGGACATGGGAGGGAGAAAAGTGAAAGTCAGTGCTAATATACAGAGGCTCAGATGACCCAGGCTTGTACCAGCTGAGTCACTTTTTTCTCTTCCAAAAGCTATTTGTGATGTCATTTGCCTGTGTCATGGCCTGCCCTCCCTAGTTATTGTCCTCATATGAGGATCACACCTAATGTACTGAAGTAGAATGCTGGCTATTCCTTACGAACATCTCTGATGGTAAATAAATACATAGAGATTGCAGATGCCTTTAACAGAACAATACGTTGTAAGCCCAGTTATCTCATTTTTAAGCAGATTCGTTTAATAAATACCCTTGCTTTTATTAGGTATGCCGCATATTGACATATTTTATTTTATTTTTTAACTTTTATTTTAGTGTTAGGGATACATGGGCAGGTTTGTTTTATAGGTCAATTCAAGTCATTAGTACCCAGGTACTAAGTCCGGTACCCAATAGTTACTTTTTCTGCTTCTCTCCCTCCTCCTACCCTCCAGTCTCAATCGGGCCCCTGTGTCTGTTGTTCCCTTCTTTGTGTCCATGAGCTCTCATCATTCAGCTCCTACTTGTGAGAACATGCGGTAGTTGGTTTTCCATCCCTGCATTCGTTTGCTAAGGATAATGGCCTTCAGCTCCATCCATGTTCCTGAAACAGACATGATCTCATTCTTTTTTTCATGGCTGCCTATAGTATTCCATGGTGTATCTGTACCATAGTTTATTTATCTAATCTGTAATTGATAGGCACTGAGGTTGATTCCCTGCATGTTGACATATTTTTAAAGTTACTGTGTACATATCTATAAATTTGTAAAGAAGGATCAGATAGAATGTATTTGTCAATGAAAAAAAATTGTGGTATATAATTACTCCCAGATTGGTATCAGACAAAATTGTGTCTCAATTTTTGCTATATCCACCTTAGGTCCTTTGTCCTCTTTCATTTGTTCTCAGCTAGCTACAAACCCCCCCCTTTCAAAGTATTAACTGCAAATAATTAAAAGTAGTATATTTGCCAAGAATATCTGTAGTTTAACATATGACCCCAAAGGAAGGACTATTGGTAGATGTCATTCAGAGTTAAGTGGCTAAGGAAACATGGTTTTACAGTTATTCTGCATGATATTCAGAAATTACAATGACAACCACCTGTTATATCTAAAAATGAAGCTCATCCTGGCTGTATGCTTTAAAGAAAAAGAAAAAAATCTTGTCATATAAGAATTTATGTTATTATAGCGGTGAGATTTAATTTAGTTCACAAATCCCTTCTTAGATTTTCCCATTTCCTCTGTATCAAACCTACGGGATATGGTATTTGTCTCCTTTCATGAAGATGTAAAAATTACCCAGTATCATATTGTCTTTCTCCTCTTATCTAATTGTTTGATGGAGAAGAAGCTAAAGTTGAAAGAAAAAGCCAATTTTTTGAACATTTTCTTTGCAATAACTTGGACTTTCAATTCCCTTTATTTTTATACTGCTAACTTTAGTAGCTTTGACAATGGGTGTCCTTTACACTCTATACCACTTAAAGTCTGACTGGGTGCAGTGGCTCATGCCTGTAATCCCAGCTCTTTGAGAAGTCGAGGCGGGTGGATCACTTGAGGTCAGGGGTTTGAGACCAGCCTGGCTAGCTTGCCTCTACTAAAAATACAAGAATTAGCTGGGTGTGGTGACACATGCCTGTAGTCCCAGCTACTTGGGGAGCCGAGGCAGGAGAATGGCTTGAACCTGGGAGGCGGAGGTTGCAGTGAGCCAAGATTGCGCCACTGCACTCCAGCCTGGGTGACAGAGTGAGACTTCATTTCAAAAATAAATAATAAATGAAATGAAGTCTTGTCAGTAGAGTGTGTTTCTGGTATCACAAATCTTATCTACAAAGGCTACTAGGACAAAGTATACAGAAAACTGACTTGCAGGGTACCAAATATGTTTCACATTTCCCTTGACTCCTTCATTCTTTGTTTCCAATTATCTATGAAAATGGACCCAGGATGAATCCTCATGCATTGCCTTTGAGAAAACAAGAACATTGACAGAAAACAAACACAACTGTTCAATTTCACCATGTGCCTTAACTTACTGTAGACATAGAGAAATTCTGCAAATAGTGGGCCCAGAGTGAGCAAACTACTGAAGAATTCACAGCCACCACACCGATGTGTGAATGCTTGGAGCAACCAGGTTACATTTATTTTGTACCAAACAAAGCAGAAAATAACTCTATAGTCGAGTTACTTCTTCTTTGAAGGAACGAAAGAAGCCATAAATATTGTTGAACATGGAGAGACAGACCGTGGTCAAGCTCACAATGGGGCCAGTGAATGGACAGTATCTCTGGTTTATGACCTGTGGTTCCTCAGGAAGAACAGTTGGTCTAGAAAGAAGCCACTGGATGAATTCTTCTAACTTGGTAGCACTGAGGAAAAATGTCCATTTTCCTCCATGAACAAAAGTTAGCTTGATCCACGTACTGAAGTCTGGGTAAATGTAAATATTTGGCTTTGCTTTTTTAGAGCTCCTTGTTGCATTTTGATGGTTACTTTTCTTTAGAGTTTTAATTTGGGGAGAAATTGTCTTTTTCTCGAGATGATCAGTGGAATTTGGATAACTGGGCACTTTCTCTGGTTCTGCTGAAGAGATTTCCGTGTCTTCAGAGGCCAATGTGTTCTTCAGAGTTGCTTGTTGTATGAGTCTGTAAAGCAGTTCTGTGGTTTCTTTACCCTTTTCTCCCTCTAGAACCTCTAGACAATGTATCCTGGAGCAAGAATTCTGATTTTCCAGTTCTGTCATTTGCTTTTTTAATGCCTCGAGGTCTTTTTTCATAGAGAGGATATCTTTAGCTGTTGTGCATTGTTTGTCTCCATTAACATTCATTCTGGTTTCCAGGACCTCCAACTGCTTTTGACACAAGTCAGTCTTTTCCTGGACTTTTGGTATCGCATGGACAATGTCAGTCATTTGGCTGAAGAGTTCAGCTTGAGCAGTTTTAACATCTTGGAGCACTGCTGTAAGATTCATTTCTTCATCATAACTAACATCATCTTGATGATAATCATCAGATGTCACAGTTGGACATCTAGTTGAATCTTGGTGCCGAATCTTACATTTGTGGTAAACATTTTTAAGAGACTGTCTGACCTTCGAGAGATTTGAAGTCCACATCTGGCTAGCAGCAGCTTTTACCCTTTTGGTGTGAAGTTTGTACATCTTTCATGGTGAAACAAGAGGCAAGGTGTTGGAAAACATAGAATCACAGGAAGAAATAATGTACAAATGAGATGGTCTTTCTCTTACTATTTGTTGGATGCCTTTCCTGGTAACATCATAGAACACTCTGTGGAAAACATCAGCAGCAGCAATAGACACTTCTTATAGAGCTCCAACTGGAGAGCTCTGTGAAATAATGGTCAACTGCATGGAATTCTTTATATGGTAATCATTGACCTGTTGCTGATGTCACAATGACTGCTGTCTTAGAACAAATACATTTAACTACAGAAGTGCTCAAAAGTTTTGGTCATAGGGCTCGTTTTCAATCATAAAAATGATTGAGCAGTCTGGGCAACATAGAAAGACAGCCATTGCGAAGAGAGATCCAAGATGGCCGATTAACAACAGCTCAGGATTGTAGCTCCCAGTGAAAGCGCAGAGAGCGAGTGGACGCCGCACTTTCAGACAAATTTTTGTTGCCCACAGACTAGGAGATTCCCGGCGGAGGAGCCACACGG